>WURS02454024.1:0-14006 GCA_011762765.2 Rhinocypha anisoptera
TAGGATATCAGACACCTAAAATCAATGCAACACAACTATAATTCAACACATTTTTGAATCCCTGAATGTGTAAATGTCAATGTAAATTTATCTTAACTCCTGAGAATGTGTAACTTTCTATATGTAATTGTTATTTATGCTAATTATTACTTCATGCAGAAGCGTTCCTTAAATCCTTGTGGGCTCTCGGACGTATCGTGACGGTGGCGGCCTACTGTTTGCTCGAACTTGCTCCCGCTAGTAATACTTATCGCGACCTCCCTCCGTCCCAGCCGGTCGCCAACTTTCTCCCTCTTATCATTTCTGCCGAATTTTTTACGACACTCAAGACTTTCGGCTTGGAAGTTTTCAGCCTGATTTCCACAGTTTCCAAAATAAAATTACTTTCCTGTGCCATACTACTAATTAGATTGTAGATAATTTTATTTTTTTAGACAAAATTAGGTAGTATCGAAAACTAACTGTAATGAGCAAAGGTATCGTTTCCCACTAAAACCTTAGGAGTGACGTCCAACCTTGTAATTCTGAAACAGTCAAACATATTTGCGACATTTCACTTTCCAAGAAAAGTACGCTTCGATAATTTTCAAATATCTGAAGAAACAGAAAACTCAGCCACCTTAGCCGAAAAATAAATGGTGGATTTTTCTTGATTATGTTTAACCCGCGTAATATATAAAATAATAAATATTTTTACTTATTTAATAAATAAACAGTTTTATGATACTCCATTCCTTATGAGAATAATCGTCTGCTTGGGCTTAAACACAAGCTGATGATACTGTGTACATGGCTTTACCAGAAAACTAATGACGGAAAATCGAACAAATCTGACATTCAGTATGAAATAAAAAGTGTTTTACGTACGTTCATCATGCTTCTATTGAAATGGCGAAACACAATCATCGTACTATTAAATTTTTGTAAATAAAAAATCATAAAACCTGAATGTAATCAGGTGGTTGAAAATATCTACAGAAGATTTACTGTTCGTGATTTGCAGTGTTTGAATGTGGAAATGACCGAAAGAGAATCGAGAGTAAATTCCAAGCAACCTATGTAATACTATTCGTATTACATTTACTCACAATCACTTTCTTACGTTTACTTATTACATAATACATTTACTATTTAGCCATCAGATGATGAGACGGTGTCAAATAATGAAGAATTCACGACCGTGACGTCACTTCGTTGTCTTACATTAGTGTTTGTGGCAATGTCAACACCGTGTAATCAATTTTTTGAACCGAACAAAATGAAGCCCGGGCGATATTTCAGCAGCCCACATGCATACTCGATTACCAGCTGTGAAGGCGGGATCAGGTATTCCCTACACACGCTCGGCGACACAGCAGCGATAGCATACAATTAAGGGGGGAGGGGTGCGGCGTATCCCAAGAAAAGGTAGGGGACCCTTGGTCATTCTTCGCCGGATGCCCCCGAAACGAAGGAATCAATCGACGGAAAGACTCCACGCTCTCTTGTTTCGGGGTCTGTTCGAACACGGAGATTCGTCTCATCTCCCGACGGCTCCCGTCACCCTTCACGCATCCAACTGCCCCGCCCCCTTTTAGGCCGCCCCTTTCCACTCTAAAGGGACCATGCTCCACGTCCTCAAATTTATTTGCTGCTTTATCATTCCTTTGCCATCGCCACCGAGGGGCCTTGCGTATTCAGTTCGCATCTCTCTTCCCTTTCTCTCTCTCTCTCTATCTCTCTCTCCTCCCCATCCCCCCCTCAGGTCCTGTCTCCCTAGGCAACGAATCACCCCCTCTACCATCCGTGCTTCGTCTCCTTCTCCCCCTCCCCCGCCCTCTCTTCCTTCCATCTACCCTCTTCTACCAAACCTCCTCCCGAATCCCCCCCCTCATCCCTTCTGACCTTCTCCTCCTGACCTCCATGTCTACCTTTATCTTCTCTCTTACTCTCCCCTCCCCCTCCTTCCTTTCCCTTGAATGTCACTTGTTTTCGTCGGATGCCAACAAATTTAGTGATTTCTTCGTTGGATTCGGGACATGGATTTTCCAAAAAATGCGAGAGTGAGCTTGGGCTTTGGGCCCAAATGCCCCCTGTCCCTGCTAATGGAATATCAAATCAAAGTTATGGTTGGTTACACTCCCGATACCCATTCGGGAATTTCGGAATTGTGTGCCGTTTCGTTGGAATACAGTTATTTAAATTTAGATGTCGTAGAGAAGGCCCAGTTCTTACATTATAGATTAGTTAGAGCTTGGAGTCGTGTAAAAAGAAAATGTAATTTCAGGTTAGAATCGCGAAAGAGTGGAGATAATTTTCATTTGATTATTCAATGCGACCTTAAGACAAACAAGCACTCACATTGAAAATGTTGAGCAATTGATTTTGTGAATAAAGAATCATTTAGTCATTGATGAAATGAGCAGTTACAATTATTCAATTCATTTCAATTAATCATCATGTGCATTTAATGCGTGAGAAATCTAAAGTATTATCTCATGAGACACTTGCAAGTATAATATTTCATGGGATCATATCGCATGTAAGAAATAACATTTTAAAATATATACCTTTTTATAAACCCATTATCGGATTAGAACTATTCCCATCATACTCTAGATCGATGTATGGAAAGAAGCTCCTTAAATGAACGGAAGAGGATTGACAGCTGGCGGATTAGGGCTAGAATAAATACATTTATTGAGAAAGGAAAACATTTCAGGAATTGTAATTGAAAAATAAAGATGCAAATTTGAATTGGGAAGAAATCAAGTTGCTTAATAACGGAACGATCATAAGTAAAGGCGGCATTAGTATTGAAATCTCCCACGGTAAAATAAATGAAACATGAAGGAATTTCCAGATTCATTAGAATATCCTATTTTTAATCATAGATGTGTATTTACAAAAAAGAACTCAAATTTATATCCCTAGAAAATGCAGCCTTGCAGTCACATAATTGACGTAATGGCGTGATTTGATGTGTAATCAATTCTGTAACTAAGCCTTTATATAAATTAAACTCACCTAGAGCCTTGACATAAGCTTTATAAAATGCACATATCAGGGTAGGTGATAGGAGTGGGAGGCTTTCCCTTCTCCGCTCCTCCTGCGTTTTCACCAGAAGCACTCCCAGAACCGATAAAAACCCTAAAATAAAACTAAAATTAAACTAAAACAAAAGTTTACGTGGAGGGGTATAGAGGTGCTATAGAGATTTTAGCAGGAGCCTTGCATCTGCTTCCGCTATTCGAGCCTACACATATTTCACTACTGCATCGCCGCTTGTCATGAAATAGAATATAAATGTCAAAACAGTTAAAAATAAGTTTTTAACTTAGCTATATTGATTTTTATCCCAAAAAATTTCAGATTCTTAACAAACCTGAAATGTTTAAAAAGGTGATTGTGATGTGGATTCGTTAAGTTCTTCCTGTTCCTATGTAATGAAACTGGTCTTTGATTGATTAATTTTTTATTGGAATAGATACGTACCTAATGAAGGAAAAGTATGGAACCCGTGACCATCGGCCGATTGGAAAACAAATACGTTGCCTCAGCTATTCTAACACTGAACTTTGGTTTCAATTTTCTTGGCGCTGTAGAAATGTTGAAGTAGCTAAAAAGTTCTAATAATTATCAAAGGATTTTGAGGTTTGTTCGTAGGAGAAACCCACATTGAGCATTCGTCATTCTTTTGATTCAAGTAAATTTTCATCATTATTTTATGCAGCTCTAGATCCTGTCGCAATTCCATCTCTTTCTTCCGTTTGTCTCCCTAGTGTCCTCGCTCATGTCCATCAACAGCACGTCTCCGTACAAGGGTTTCGACCGGGCGTTCTGCATACGAATGAAGTCCACGCTGACCAAAAGGGGATGCCACTTCAAATCATCAGGGTACAGGGTGAGTATTTAACAGAATGCAATTGATTGGTTGTAAGTCTTGGATAATTCTATTTCCATCTTATACGCGGACCTAACATAGATTTTAGCATTGATTTCTCGTAAAACAAGGTGATTGGTATGTAAATTGCTGTCCGCTAATATCGAATTCCTTCATTTTAAGCTATGAAACATAATTAATTTCGTCAAGAGATACGTATTTATTCTTATTCGACAGCCCCACATTGAAAATATTAAAAATCAAGAGTAGACATTTAGTAAAGTGTGAAGATTTAGAAGTATTTTTTTGGATTTAGGCATGCACTCCGAAATCGATGTAATTTATAAGCAATAAGGTCAATAATTTTTCAAGGTTATAACTTTGCATACATTCTTGATGCATTCATGCTGGGTTGCTAATAATTTGTCGATTTTTGATAGCATGCACTGAATTTCCACTTCTATTTTACAATTGTTTCAAAAATATTCCCTGTAGTTCAAATGATTTTCAAAAAAATATTTATCACTCAGCTTATTTCAATCCAAAATCACCATGGCCACTTCCATGCCAAAGTCAGTCAAAAACTTTTCTTTGATTGGTCTTCACCGTAACAAAAATTTGTCCATCATAGCCTTGGAAGGGGGGGGGGTGTCATATTTGAACATTTTAAATTAAAACATTTCATTTTGTTCAGTGATCTGGTGGATCACTTCTTCCTCGCACAAGCTGTCATTGGCATGGAATTAACCTAATTCAATTGTCTGTCTAGTATAGTCTGTTGGCCCTAAGTTGAGAGCGTCGTCAAGGATATCAGTGGCTGCGGCTGATTTTTTTTAATAAGCGCGAGAGCTCGGGAATAACTCGGATGATATGACCAGGAAATTTTGACCAAACGCGGAAAAGGATCAAACGTCACGTCACTCTCAACTTTGGGATAGCAGTCTGTGAACGTTTCCTTAGATATCGTGGCCATTGGAGAGAATCATTCAAACACGCGCAAAAATGGAAGGTTTTGGAGTTCTATCCCAGACACCTTCGAATCTTTTTCAGCAAGCACCTTCGTCCAGGCGGGATGGATCGGGAAATTCTTCCAATTACCAGGTACCACTGAGTATTTTACCCTTCCAACAACGTTGTAAGTCATCCCAACAGTACGAAATTTTTAGATATCAGCAGGGTTTCTGTTGCTTAGTGATCACCTTACTCTACTGCGTATTCCTTTCTTCTCAAATTTTAAAGTAAGTGGCACGATTTTTTTAAGGAAACTAAGTTTCATTACAACAAGTCACCAAGAGCCCTATACAACGTAATTAAGAACACATAATTTTCGGTGTACCGTATGTTAATTATGCCAGTATTCTTAATAACCGCGCATTGAGGAGTGCTTTCATTGTAGATATAACTTTTCAAGTGTCTTTTTATCTTATTTTCAATGTGGGGTTCTTTCCTAAATCTTAAGTACAATATTCATTTCTCATACGAAGGCCATCAGCATTTTTTTAAGTTCAGAGTAGAATTTCTTGAATATACATAGATTTACGGTTTGAGAACTAACTTAGGCCTGTCAAGTTCACTAAATTCGTACAGACTTTGTAGTTCGGATGCAAACATATTGCGAAATAGAGGGAATATTTTCTTTTTCCCTCTTTATGTTTCTTCAAATAAAAGTCTCGCGGAAAACTTTCAACGGGCTGTAGTGGAGCCCTTGATTAGCTCAGCTCTTAACAGACGCCCCCTCCCCCGTATCAGGTGGTCCTGGTGCTATGCAGGCTTCGACCGCAGTACAGCTTCGGCAGAGGAGGCGCTGCCGGCAACAAGTCTCCGTCTCCGCCGCTGCTTGGGATGGTGGCGCTGGCCATAGCGCTCCCTCCCCCCTCCGTCCACGAGATCCGACTGGAGTCGGACATGTTCGTCACCAGGGTCACGTTCGACTTCCGGATAGCGCACTGTGAACCCAGGTGGCTCAATATTATCCTTCCTCATTCTAACATCCCACACTCCCGCAAACTTCCAATCTGCTCCATTCGTCCCCTCTGATTTATATTCCTCGGCTCTATACTGAGGTATCTAAAGACATTTCGCATAATTTTGATTAATTGTCAAGACATATGTCTCTTAAATCCATCTTTACTTTTATTGCAAATCTTTAAGTTAACGTTTATAGTTTTCATGATACTCACGAAGTAGGTCTCAAAAGGAATTTTGAATAAAACATTATTTGCACCTTGTGATCTTTAATTCCCTTAAGTTTGCTTGCGAACCAAAAGTGTACGGGACTTTTTTGAGGCTATAATGCTCTACACCACGCTAAAATTGTTTTAAAATATAATTAACTAAAAAACATACTATTCATATTATTGGTTATATAATGATGCCAAGTGTAGACTCACTAGGTGGAATCGATTCCCCATTTATCATCAAGCAGAAATAAAATGAATTTTTCAGTGTTTGACTTCTCATCATTTTTTCAACAATTTTTGTCAAAATGTTAAGACCCAGGAACTATTCAACTTCTGAATTTCGGTTGTTGACAAGTCAGCATCAACTTCCTGACCAACAGTCTTGTCAGCGTGAGAAATTTATTTCACCACTACACCTCAATCATAATATATTAACTATTTCTGATTCAGGTTTTATATAGTGGAAGGGACACATAATGAAAAGAAAAATGTAGCACTTGTTCACAGTATAATATATTTCACGACGCGTTTTCTGAGCCATCCTCAGGTACAAGGCGTTGGTCTTGGTCCAAGGTCTTGTACCTGAGGATGGCACAGTGAGCTGAAACGCGTCGTACCAAATATGTTATACTGTGGAAAACTGCTACATATTTCTTTTCTTCATAATAATATATTACATTTGTTGAATTATTTTGAAAACTGACACGTTACTATTACTTAATGAAAATAAAAGAAAATATATTCGAATTTAAATTGATATAATCTCATTATCCATCAACGCCATCACTTGATACCATTTATCATATTTTAAAATATAAATGTAAATGTAATTTGACTACTTTTTCATTCCCTTTGGTAAATATTATATATAATTATTTGATTTAATTATTGAATAATGAAAAACTAATAAAAGCATTGAAGTTGTGAAAATGAAATTACTTTTATCTACTACCCAATTTTTCATAAGTCATCATCATTAATACTTCATTTGTAGAAATCTTTGGTAATTCCCATCTTTGCTCAAAAAAGAGGAGTGTTACCTTTAACATATCTTCAATGTAGCTATTTAATTTTGACACACATTTTATTTTGATTGTTTTCACGTTATTCAACTTCACTAAATATTATACTGGACGCTTTAATTTGTGGGATTAAAATGAACAATAACTACTTTCCCATTAGAACCATAATTTCGTTATGAAACAATTTTATTTTCTCTTGCATTGATTCAATATTGTTAATGTCAATTAATTTCATTGTTTGTTTTCGTTTTTCCGCCAGAGTGAACGAACTCCTCGACTTCACGGCAGACGAACTGACCGGAAAAAACCTTTACTCTCTCTGCCACGGCGAAGATGCTTCCAAACTCCGAAAGTGCCACGTAGACTGTGAGTACCGCTGGTTCCAGAGTTATCTAACAAGAATTTTAAGTCATTTTTTAATTATTTCCATTATTTAACTCGATAATGAAAATATGAATTATGAATATTTTCCTTGGTCAAACATTTACACTATATTGTCGATGTTCATTTGTCCAAAAAATTGGAAAGAATCAATGCAAAAATTTCAAGAGGAGAAATATTGATGAAATAATTGATTTTTACTAATTGCTTTTCTAAATTTGTCATTCTCTACTTATAATAATATGGAGTAAATATCTTCCTTTTACATTTATAATAGTTTCTGTCGCGTAAACCCCATTTAATTTCGGAAAGACTCCAAATTTAGAATTTAAAGTCAATATTTTAAACGAGAATTCCATCTACTATAAAACTTATTTCACATTCTACGTACCATTGTAAATAATAATTTAATAATTATAATGTATAACGGGAAAACTATCCCGTAGGATATTACCAGTCACCTGCGGCCTTATTCTGTATGTCTGAAACGCCGTGATACGAACGCGGGTTTAAACGAGGTTGCGTTACGCCGTATTCTCTTCGGTGAACGCTATCTCGATCCCGAACGCCGGCCAATCAGAGGGCTCGTGGGTATTCTCCATCGAGATTTCACGTGAGAAGTCTCGCGTTGCGTTCACAGATTTATCCCGAGTTCCTACTCGGAACTCATTTTGAAACTTTGCAATTGGCCAAATTGGCTAAAAATAATTTTTAAGTGCTTACCAATCACTCCGAGTGATTTAGAAACATGGCAAGGATACGACGGTAAGATTTTAAGCAGTTCTTAGGAGAGAAAATTTTATCGGTCGTTAATCCCGAGTCATCATTATTATGTCTCGTTTTAGTTTCACTACAATATGAAGGTTTAAGTGTGTGGTGACAATTCATAGAAAAATTATACGCTAATGGTTTAACAATAAATATTGTTTTAAATGTGGCTTATATCTTTTTTATTGTTATGTTCACACGAGCGAGTGAGTGTTTCATTTCCGCTGACATGTGTTTTTTACGCGTAGGTGTTTTTAATAATTCATTAGAATGTTCTTTGAATAAATATTTAATTAAATGTAGTTAGTGATAAGTGCATGAGTCCATGGATTCTTCATAATGTAAAAAACAAATTCATTACTAGGTGTTACGAAGTGGTATCTCAACTGAATCGCGCGCTTTCGTATAGTCAAAGTGTAGTTATTTTAAACAACTTATAGTGTTACTGAAACTAAATCATTTATTTTCCTCGCTAGCTACTGGAAATCACCGAAAAAATAAGCATTTTCCCCCTTTAGTTAACATATATAAAGTGTCGACGTATTATATACTTCTTTTGTCTTTGTTTTGGTGTCCTTGTTATGCTGTCATATGTAAGATAAATTAAGTTTAGCAGACAATATGCAAGAAGTTTGCAGATATAAATGAGACAAAAACGTACGTGATGACCAAAGCATATTGCATTTTCCCTTTCGAGTGATAATATTGGAGTATAATGTGTATCCCCGGAGGAGTGATAACACATTTTCAGAAATGTTTACCGTGACGTTAGTTATTATAAAAGATATACATGAGAACATCATCATAAGGATTGAAAGTGGTAGTGTAACTTATGTCAGTGCTTCCACCTCATGTTTTGATTATGTGAGAAGATATTTAACAAAAACGCAAGCATTTTTGGCACATCATAGGTAATCAGCTGAATGAAATGATTTTGCTTTTTTTTAAGTAGCTTATTTTTTATTTTTATACTATTCTTTTCAAGTCTTTTAACAAATTAGTGTGTTGTCATACATTTGAAAATGATTTTTCCCTGTATTTGCTAATATTTAACTTGGTTCTATACGTTTTTCTTCACTTATGACTAAATAAAATTGTAAGGGAAAATGTCTTAAATAAAATATACTAGTGAAAAATTTAGTGTTATTTTCTCAAGCGTTAGAACTCCCTTCCTGAACTATCATGTGGATTGTGCTAACTTGGTATTAAAATACTAGTATGTATACACGAATGTTTGCATTTTGATTTTACGAGACAAACGGCCAAGAGTTTTGGTTTCAATGTTTTTGGTTTCATGGATGTTTTGAAATAGACATAAGCAAAGGGGAGACTATATAGGTCATATTGCAGTCGGTCAGTAATATACGAAATATCAAATGTATTGAATATTGGGTGTTTGTTCATTTGGATAGGAAGAAATTACAGTGAACTCTAAAATCCGGAAAGAAACTAGGTATTACTTATAAGTAGAACAAGTAAGAGTAACATTCTGACATGTTAAGCTCCTTTTTCGTTGATACTATACATTTTGGTGCCTATTGTCACATTATTATACTACAATATTTTTTTAATATCAAGAAAAAGTTCACAGAAATACTAATGTAGTTTATATTACCCATTTACTTTTGTAAAATATTGAGCTTCCGGTCACAATTTCACATACTCTTGGCAGGCGTTATATTTTCATTACACGAAGAGCCATTTGTGAGATTGCTTAGGCTTTCCAAGACAAATGTTTCTTATATTTACGATTCACTCAGGGAGTATTTAACACGGATAATACGGCTCTCTCTGTTGAATCCCGGGTATTTAATCTTTTATTATTATTGATTTAAGAATTTTTTTAACAATGGACATCCATATACACATGTAGCCTATCAATGCAAAACAATTATATGAATGATATGCATTAACAGGACAACATATAGTTTCCAATAATACCTCGTTAAACTAATACTACTCTTAATCTCCAAACAAAACGTTAACTTTGGTATATTTTTTTATTTAATAAATAAGCAACATCATATAGTATACGCAATTCTGCAGGTAGATTGTGGATATCACTTATTTTATCTACCACATTTACATTTATAAAATCATATATTTCAATCTTACCGTGTTGTTACATTATATTGCCAACAAAAAACTATTCAAGGTGTATATTATTTTAAATCTTGTTGGGAAAGTGAGTGTGAAAGTGGAAGGAGTGTGGAAGTGGAAGGATTTCATGACAGCATTAAGTTACAGTAACAGAGTAAGCTACAATAACAAAGGCAAGCTTCTGTTTGGTAAGAGTAAATATGGGATACTTAAATTATATATGAAACTAGATAAACTTCATCTGTTCATATTTACACCGTTTGTTTCTCCGTCGCTAGTGATCAACAAAGGACAAGCAATGAGTCAATACTACCGTCTCATGAACCGTCACGGGGGATTCACGTGGATCCAGACGTGCGCGACTGTCGTCTGCAACTCCAAGAACGCCGACGAGCAGAACATCATCTGCGTCAACTATGTTATCAGGTGAGCCGGGTATACCCCCTGCCGTGTCGCAAACACGCCTCTCTCTCTTTCCTTCACGATGTCATCCCCCCATGACTTTATGTGCGCTGTCAATTTCGGTCATCGCCATGGCTTCTGTCCTGAAAAACTTTCGGAAAGAAAGTGTGCGAAGTTTTACCCCTAAGATCACGTTTCCAAACCAAAGCTATAAATAAGACTCATCTTGGGTTGATAATGACACTACGTCTCTCTCACTTCAATATATATTTTATAAGAGCATAATTATGTTTTCCTGGATCCAACAGATCCCATTGAGCCTATTTTTTACTATAATTTTGTAATATATATCATTTTTACATTGGTAGTGGCATTATATTTATGAAAAATAATGTATAAATAAAAATTTATGGCCTATTTCTTCGTCCTTTCCATAATTTACAAGGAATATAAAATTTCAGGTTACTTACTGAAACGACACGTAATAAATTAGTCAAATTCAAGTTTCATCTATCAAATTGCATTATTGACTGTCGTGGCTTATTCTATGGGAGCAATTGCATTTAAAAAGAATGCTATGATGAAAAAGATACAATGCTCAGTTTTATGCTGTAAAGCATTTAATATTTATTTCACAATATATCCCCCAGTGAATGATTAATTAAATGAATCCTCAATTAGATAATGTTAAATGTTGTAAGAAAATACTGATTTCTTCTTTTCAAAATTGAATATTTTCCTTCTGTGATTGAAATGTCGTGAAGACTGGAACCAAAAACCATTATCGATTATCCCCATGACGTTCATCTCACCCCATCATCCACGCACTCACCATTTACACTCTCTCTCTTTGTCTTCTCGTCTCGGGTGTTTCTGCAGCCGGAAAGAGTACGGGAGCCTGGTGATGGATTGTTGTCAGCTGGAAGGTGAGGAGGGTGAGGAAGGCGAGGAGGACGAGGAGGAGGAAGAGGAGGAGGAGGAAGAGGAGGAGGAGGAGGAGAGGCCGCAGGGGCTCGTGAAGAGGGAGGGGGCGGACCCCGAGAACGGATCCCCCGACGGCGACCGGGGAGGTGAGTACACTTGTGTCCTCCCGTTCGGACAACGCCACCAGCACGAACAAAGATTGTTGCTGAACTTCACTGCATTGTTTTCAGCCCTGATGACGATGAAATACATTATATTCTGTTGGCAAAGGATGGCTGAGTTGAAGTTTTCTCGGGTTTCTCAGTCCGCTTAATCGCCGCTTTGATTGCCACCTACGTTTCGACGACTGAGTCTGCCATCGTCTTCACGGTGAGTCTCGCCCTGAAGACTACGACAGACTAATTCGGTGACCACCAACGTGATCACATGGACGGAAACCCAAGAAATCTTCAACTCAACTTTTTTCCGGGAAACCTGAAATCCTTAAAAGGATAACAGTATTTTGAATTAGTAATTATGATTCAGGCGTGATATTGAGGAACGCAGACCTGTGATGAAATGAAATGGAGAACTTCCTTGAATAAAAATTTATTATTACTCAAGTTTCGGTGATGGCAGAGTAACATCGAAACTCGAGTAATAATAATATTTTATCTGTGGGAGTTCGCCACTTCATTTCAACATAAACAGTATTTCTATTACAAACCTTACCACATAAAACTAATATTGTGATTTTTTCACGTTTCCCAAATCGGTCGAAATATTATTTCTTTTGAAGTTCGTGATTAGATAGATCAAAACTCGTTTACCGAAAGAAATATAACGTGGCAAAGAACTGATGCAACTAATTCTGAAATAAATTGAAGTCGATTTCCCTTCCACGCACCTTGACGATTCATAAAACGCAATTCACTTACACTAGATTCCTATCCCGTTATTAGATGGTAAGAAAGGATTTTGCGTTTAAGCAATTCGAATATGCCCATTAAGTGTAGTCGATTCTTCATTTCTATACTATCACAAGGAAATTTTAACGAGATTTTTTAATTTTCTAATAAAATTATAGTTGATATTGGTTTGAATAAGCTTTAAGTAATGATGAGGTGTTTGCCTCGCAAGGCGTGATGTTAATCTGGGTTTAGCCTGAAAATAAATGTTAGCAAACATCTAAAATAAAACGAGACCTTTTCTTCAATTCTAGTGACATACATTCCTACATGTGATCAATATAGTAGTTAAATTAGCTATTTATTAGAAAATAGGTATTTTTAACCTGTAGTTGGGAGAATTATATACAACTAAATCCATAACATTTGAAAATTTCAGCAATTTTACTGAAAAATCTTTAAGCAAATATGCGCTCAATTTAATGTTTACCTTTTTATCGTTGAAACAGTCTAGTCACGAGTTATGGGTATGAGTTAAGAGACAAGGACAAAAAATTCAAATGCAGAAGCAACTATTTCAGTTGGACCACTTCCGGTTTTCAAATAATCTCTGCATATATGAAAGAGACAATCACTCTGTAATTGTTTGCAGAATCCGTGATTCTCGTACTCTTTTCGCAAAAAAACTCTTAGACTCTAAATTTCTATTTATCATCTTAGTGGCCAAGTATATTTGTTGCAGATTAAATTAATTTTTATTTTAAAATAATGGACATATAGAAAAATAATTCAGACTGTTTCATTCGTGAAATCATGCTTGGTAGATCGCAGTAGATTTAATTGTTTTTTTATTGCACCATTCATTGCTTTTCACTTCATGGAAACTATTTTTAACAAATTTATAATTCTAATTATACCCACCGTTTTTCTGTACCACAATATACCCGTTAAGTGATGGTGTTTTTCATTTACAATCTTCAACTGTTATTTTGCAGTAAAAACTAACACTGGCTAAAGTATTCTTTGATGGCCAACATCGGGTGACTCCCAGTAAGGTTTATATTTTAACAGTAAATTTAGATATTTATTTATTTTATATTTGAATTATGTTATAGATACTCGTATGTACATGACTGTATCAAATCACGTATAAACTTCATAAACGACTTGTCTTACTACTGGAATGTTATTATTCTCCTGGAACTTGGTTTAATCCCAATTTCCCTAGTCACGATTGGTACCTTTTTAGAATATAAAAAGGTTCTTGGTGACTTAGTTTTAATAAACTATGGCTTAGTTTGAAAATGGAAAAAAGGTGAAATTTGTTAATAAAATGCAATCCATGCAGCACGGTCTCTGTAACGATATGAATGTCATTTGTTTTTTTTTAATCTTCGCATTGATGTGAGTCTTGACATGCGCCTTCTCTCTTTTCTTTGCAGAGGGCAGGAGGAGCAGTGGAAGGGGGGGACGGGGCGGG
>WURS02454034.1:0-31506 GCA_011762765.2 Rhinocypha anisoptera
TTGAGGAGGTCTTCACTGTCAAGGATGAATACGTACATACAAGTCGTTAATAGGGTCGCGGCGGAGATTCTCTTTTCCCTCTCGCATTTCGTTTGGAATAACTTTTTTCCAGGTGAGCTATTGAAATTTATCAATGCAGGTAGGTGGGCTGAGGTTACAGCCGGAATCGATCCGGAATATGTTTTAACCTTGATCTGGAATTGATTTCGAGCTCCCCTCATCGATATCCGTGTAGCTCAAGTAGTTTCAAGACGCGAGGTCCAGAAAATGAAACCTTGACGTCTTCGTAGAGTTAAATATGAAGTTGGTACACAGAGCAGATACTCATACATGCACTGATATGAAATCGATGCATGAGTCGTATGAATTTTGTGGAAAAAACATACGTGACATTTTGTGGAGAGAGAAGACCGCGTGTAAATTTTAACGCCTAAACCCTGGAATTGACATCAGATCCGCTTTGAAACTATTTAGCTCTCCATGATGGATCATCCACGGCGCCACAAAAGGTTATATCTTGTAGATATTGCCCTTATTTCCGATTAAAAGGTGCATAGCTCGAGGAAATGTTCAAACAAAATTAGAATGGCATAACAGACTAAAATGAAGAGGAAAGAGTTCTTATCACCTTCACCGGATATTATCGTCCTTTGATACAAAGAATCCGCCTTCATTCCCGTAGCCTATTGAGAAAACTGAAAGATTAATGGGTTGTGTTAGTTTCTGTTTAACGAAGTCAAAGATGAAAGCTTAAAGTTAAACAGCTCGTGTCATTTAACACTGTAAAAAATGTACAATGTCTAAATGAGAAATTTTTCTCATTTAAATATTACTCGTTTTTCTCTCGTGGTTTGAATATATGATTTTAAAAACATTTTCAGCGAAGAAGACCCACATATGAGGGTTTACGAGTGAGATTCTGAGTCTTCGTCAAATTCAATAACTCTGGTGGCATTAATTTGTGCTTGTTTTAACTTCATTCGGACCGATGTTATTTTTGTTATAATCTCTCCTTGTTTTGGATTTCCTTTATATTTCACTATTGTATTGTAAGGTAATAATGAACTTATTAAAGTCTTCATTTTACACCCGTTGTATATGAGTTCCTTTCAGGATAATGAACTATTAATGATGGTTTTACGTAATACTCGTATTTTCTAAATCCGTCGAAGTGAACTTAAATCCTGTCAAAAGCAAAATTTTGAATTATTTCTTAGTCGGTCTCGCGTGTTTATGTCGTATAAGAGAAATTATCGACGCCAAATTATTTAAATGCATTACACTGCAAGGTGAAATTTCATCATTACCGAAACGAAACTTCAGAATCTCCGGATGTTTTTTGTGTTTCCGAAAAAATATAAAGGTATAGAAATATAAAAGTATAGTAAGAATAGAAATGAAGCAATCAATGCCAATGATAGTGAGTTACTATTGACTGCAAATGATTATTTTAATGTAAAAGATTTGGCCTAATTATTAATATTCGTTAATTAATCCAGGCGTTAAATTTGTAGCATGCGGACCAAAAACAAGAATTTATTTCTTAGAGACCATGGAATTAAAAGCTTAGTATCTCGGGCATTTATGTATATCATTTCTACAACCTTCAGGTCTATTAATAGTTTGCAATGAAATATTCTTCCGTTTCTTTGTCTTTGTGCTTCAGCGTTCCGGGAGAGTCTCTCGAGGGTGACAGTCCAGAACACATTATACGACCCCTTATGAATATTCTTGGCACTTTTTCCACCGGAAAGGAGAAATTGGATCACTGCACGATTCTTGTAATGCACATCACTGACATCTAAAATTTTTAACAGCTCGCGCTGACACTCGGAGGCGGATCTGCCATCTTCACACAACAAAAACGGACGGTTGACTAAGGCGCCTCAAAATTTCAGCCTCGCAGTGCATAGTTCGGGCCAGAGAAACAACTTGTGAATTCCTATTCCTTTTTGAACACTCCTAATATTTACGTGCTCTAGGTTGGTTTGGACCCTCTGCTGGTGGTGACTTGGAGGGTATTCCGTAAATGTAGATTCCATATAGAATAGATTAGTAGTTTTTTTAGTTTATAGCGTGCTTCGACCGCTACGGTCATTTCGCACCTCTTCAAATCATAGAAAAAAAACCATCTGGACAAACACAACACCCATGCCCTGGGCGTGGCTCGAACCCGCGAACTTTGGGTCAACCGGTGAGCGCGCTACCCCCAGGTTAACCCGGTCGGCATACAAAATAGAATCATCTATTCAGTGGTACATGAGAAAACAAGATAATAGAGCGTCAGGGCAGAATATATCATTTCACGAGAGCCGGTACAAATTAATAAGATCGCATGCGTGGCAAAGTGTTCTTTTTAGTAGCGGATTTCTCCTTGTCATTGGGTCGAAATGATTCCGTTCTAACGAAATATTTTTAATACCGATCGATCATTCAATTTCCCAATCTTAAAGCACATCTCACTCAAACAGAGGCAAGCATAAATAATTGATAATTACCTTACCCAACTTTTCAACCGTACAAATCCGGTTGACGTGCCCCTTTACTTTTTTTTGTGCGTTTCGAAGAAGGGATGTTTTCGGCGCCGCGTTTCCTGCTTACTTATGCATTCCGCTTGTTATTCGACGTTTAAGTACTCGATTTTCATTCGCGCCCATAAATGATTTCCGCGCGTTCAACGTGAACGGGGCGCTGAAAGCAGAGAACCAGTCTCCTCGAAAAAAGCAAAACCGAACTCATCTCTCCTTGGCCGCGTCGAAAAAACCAATAGGCGCGGCACGGCATCAAGATGCATTAGGACCAATAATCTCCGGCAAACATCTTAATGCCCGTTTATACCGAAGGGGAAAAATCCTCCCGTGTATACATTAAGTCGCATCACATCGGCCAAAGCGCGTTTCGCTGTTGGCAGCGTTTACCGATGTTCGACTCGGAAAACCGATCCGTTTCCCGTTGCCCTCACTCCCTATCTCACGCTCCCTCCCTCCCTCTCTCTCTCCTACTTTCCGTCTCACACACACTCTCTCTCTCGCTTCCTTCATTCATGTTCGTTCGAGATTCATGTGCTGAAACCACTCCCTTGAGGCAACAGACGGAGAGGAAAAAAAATGCAAAAATAAAATCACGTATCGCGGAATCGCGGCGGTCTATCTGCGCATGCTCCAGCGGTAGCCATTTCCACGGCGACACTGCACACACACACACACAAGCCCCTATATATGCCATTCCTATATATGTATGTCTTTTGATGTGAGCTTCTCCCTGGGTCTCTTTCCTTCTCGATTTTCTCTCCGTTGAGGGGAGGGCATGTGCCATATGATGTCGGGATTTATACTCGCCGACCTTTTGCAGCAGAGACGCCACCCCCTATCCCCCCTCCCTCCCCCCAGTCTCTTCCCCTCTCTCTTTCTCTTGAGGGTGTGAAAAGGGGTGGTGGAGCATAAGAGTGAGGCGGGGGAGAGAGAGAGAGAGGGATGGAAAAAATCAACGGTAAAGGGACCATTAATCAATGACGCTAAAACTTAATGGGTTTCTGTGCCCGTAAGGTACCAACCTTTGCCGTCCGCAAAAGATGAATCCTTCAAAATAGTTCTAATCTTTTACCTTCCCATCGTTTATCTGTGGTCACAAAATAGGTAGTTAATATGAAAGGGTGAGGAACGCGACACACACTAATGTTTTTCCGTACTAGTTGAGCATGATCTAGACATAAATGTCCGTTATAGCATTCAAATAATGGGTTGAGAACTGAATATTATCCATCAACAAATTTAATCGCTTCTCATACCCAATAAAAGGAGGTGAAGTATTGAAGTGAAATAGTGAAGTAAGTGAAGACCGTATTTATGTAGCGTGCACTCTAAGAGAAATTGAATAAAACAGCTGCAGCCCTCAACGAAAGGTATTTTTGGATATCTTCTGAAGATAGTTGCTTGAGATGGCGTTGTAAAATAGGAAGTAAAGAAATTTTGATTACAAATTACTTGAATATTATATTACAAGGAAATATATTTTATATCCAAGTGAAACTAAAAATTTAAGACATGTTGGGCCAAACGAAATAATTTCATATATCAAGAATTACATTCATTTGATAAATAATACTAATCAACTTCAATTGACTAGAATCAAGATGGCAAGTAATAAAACTAATTCCAATGAGAGACCAAAAACTCCTAAACAAATTGGGTAACTGCATTGGTACCTGATATATATTTGTGTTGTTTCAAGTCTCGTCAGCACTAATATCAGATTCTTCAGACCGAAACGAAGGGTATATGTACATGGTTGGGAATGGAGGGGTAGAAGGAAGATACCTGATATCTAGTTGAATTACCAAAGGCTATTTTAAAACGGGGTATTTATCTAGTACGCCTCTGTTACAAATGTTATTCGTATTTATCTGCCATTCAACCCAAAATTACTATAGTTCGCCTACGCATCGCATGGCAAAGGCAATCGATACCCAAAGCATGGCCTCGGCAGTTGTGTAGTACAGGTCTGATGTGGTGGAATTGAAACAAAATAACTTAACCAGGGGAACAGTGCCATCTCTTTGTCATTATCATGTCTCAGTAGTTCTCCGCTTTTACCACCGATGGCGACGATATCGGCGATTTGCTTTTTTTATTCGTCCATCTATTATTAACGTTCAGGTGGAGTTTCATCTCATCCTGTTGAGTGTTTTATTTAGGATAGTTTCTTACAAAGATTCAACATTTTTAATTGAAAATACATTTACATTTTACGAAAAATTGTGACTCGCTTCCCAGAAGGGAATCACTAAAAAGGCAGCATAATGGCGACAAAAGATCTTTAGAATAAGTTTACTGGATTTACGGTGGGTTGTGTTGATGAATAAAATTAACTTTGGAATTTAAAAAGTCGTTAATTTTTAATTATCATGCCTATATCTGAGCATGGTGCATGAAATGACAATCTAGGAAACGTCGCCTTCCCCGTCACGAATATTTTTAAATTCGTAGACGTCATGACTGAAGAGGAAATATAAGAATCGAAGTAGAGAATAGTAATTTAATACCAAACTTAGATACGCAACGCAAAAGCAATGATATGTACTACCAACCTGCACGTTGATATGTTTTGCTCTTACCACTAGTAAAATTAACCCCTTCTTCTGGTAAGAGTAATTTTCAAACTCTTTATGTACAATGGAATGTGTACCTATATTAACTACAACCAATGTCTTGTTAGACTTTCTTGGTAATTTTATTTAGCTTTGCCTACACCGCCTGAGTCTACGATGTTTTCGTCTACTTGGCATTCCCTTCATATAAATTCTCGGTAGAGGCCTTATTTCCATGTATAAATTTCCAAGAAATAATTACATCTCACACAGTAGTCACTGATGGCGCAGATCAAGAGGATCGGCCCGGCATCAACTGAGATAGCCGCGGGCGAGCGTGAAGTGAACCACGGAATCGGCCTCAGTACTGCGATGTGGAAGGCGAAGGGAAACCACCACATTAAATATTTTCCTAGAAAATGCAGCCCTGCATAGGGCTGCAGTCAATCAACCTTCGGATTCAAGTATTGATGGTGATGATATATATACATATATGCATATATACATATATGCATATATATTCCTTTCCTTAACCCTGGACATTGTGTTCCATTGTGTCCAGTGCACTTGTTTCACAATGTCTCCGTGATTTTTTTCAGAAGCGTGCTCTGCTCACTGCAATACGAGTTCCGAATTTTAGTAAAGCGAGCATTAATGAAGATCATGTTACATGGAAATAGGAATTGCAATTACTTCTGAAGGAGACCCTTGGCATGGTTGAGGTTAAAATTTTTGGCTGATAGGAGATGGAATGAAAGCAGGCTGAGCGTATAGGAAATAAAAAGTATTATTCTTATTCTTTATCCAATCTATCATCAAGGAATAGACTTACTATCTGCATTGAAATACTATAATTCAACACACATATATTTTATATGAAATACATATTTTTTCATCCTATGGTATTCATATCACCAGCAACAACAAAAGGTTAGTTTACTTTAAGATTACTTAGTAAAGTGATTTTTGAGCTCACATAGTACGATTCTCATCTGAGTGCGGATTATCACATTAGGACATGAGGGCCAGTTACTTGTCACAAACTGCACTACACTTTTTCGGGTTCCATATCTTTACCAGAAAATTCCGGCACTAAGGAAATTCCTCAGCCTAGGCTTTAGCCTACGTTCTGGCCACAGAAGCATAACCAGGAAATGTACCAGGTTCACCGGTTCAGTAACTAAGCGCTCCAACCACTAGGTTGCCTCTCACCTCCAATCACCGCTACACCTCCAACCCCTTACGATTCAGAGGAACATCACTTGGTAACTCAGTTTTATAGAGAAACGTCCTTTACTTGAAGCTATGGTCGTTCAATAAAAACTGCACACTTATAATTGATGATTTCTAAGAATTGAGTAGAAGTATGTTTGGAACACAAACCTCTCAGATTTATTTGTACTGTGTATTCTTGAAATATTTTGATCCCGTTGAAAGTAATAAGTGGATAGAAAGTGAAATAAAACATAAATATTTATAAAATTATTTAAAAACTTAAATTAAATATTTATAAAACAGAAGTTCAACACAGTAATAGCGTAGCTAATGATTAAAATTGGCCTAGGGGTGCAAATAATTGATGTTGATTTACGATTATCATTATTATATGAAGGGACTACAAATGCCAATCCCATATCCTATTCAAAATGGTAGCCTTTCATATATTCAAGATATAAAAATATTTTCAAAATATAAGATGAAACAATCTATATCCCTTGCATCATCTTCGGCGGCTTTATGGACAGAATTACCTCATGACGCACTCATTTCTGAAGTGCTGAAAGATATAATTTTTCACCAGTTTACTCGTATCATAATACTGATAATTTATAGATCATATTCACCTTCTGGTGTTTTTCTTCCATTATCTCCAGCGGTGGATTGCCGTGATTTTTATTCTGTCCTTTTTTCAAGTTAGATCATTTAGTGCATATTTATGATTGTCAATTCAATAAAACAATAATTTAGTATATTGGGAGTTCATTTTGAAGTGTGAAATGAATAAAATATAATGCTTTATTCAGTTTTTAAAGTGCATATTAATTGTTATTACTCAAATATCCACAACGCAAAACAATAGTTTCACGTTAGCTCTTCATATTTCTCTGCGAAACCGATTAACTTCGCTTAATTCCTCCTTCAAAATGGCCATACAATTATCATTAAGGGAAATAATGGAATCCCTGAAAATTTTATACTACGGAACCTACCGGAGCAGCGAACACCGCAAGTTATGTTATATATAGATGGATTTGATATTTCTGCATCCGCAAAACTGTGACCCCTTAATAGAGTAGAGATAAACAAAGGGAAATGTACACATGCGAATAACATAACATTTACTTTAGAATCCATTAATTGTATTAAAGTGGTGTAGAAAATTATAAAGTAAATGGTTGGTTATAAAATCATCAATATAAGGGGTTGAGGGAGGGAAAAGGGATTTACTGTTTTTGCGAAGGAAAGAAAAATTCAGTATTATTGATTGCTGCTTGTTAAAATAAGGAAAAGTGTATTCTAAATAATTCGTTGATCTTCCTTTACCAACACGCTTCACATTCAATATTTAAAAACATCTTTGATAGCTTCCCACTTGCGAATAATTCTTCTTTGCCGGCGATTCTCTCTATTTTTGGAAAATGCAGACTAACTGTTCTCAATTTTCTTTGTTGCTTTAATTGATGGATAGTCCTACCCTTGCTGAACTTTCCACATGCCACAAGTGAATACTTCCCTACTTTAGCGTATATATAATCACAAGGAGAAGGAAGTTCATTGGTGAAAAAAATTCCTGGAATTAAAGTCTATTTTATTCGATACCAAGCAAGTTCCACCATAATATAGCGAACAAACATGTGAATTTTGAAACGTTATATAACTTTTTATAGGAAACATTTTACATCCCATTATTCTCACCTCGCAACGTTACGAAATGATTCGATAGTCTCAGAATGAAATCACATTTTTCTCTTTCAAATTCAGGGAGAGGTAATTTCTCTTTCGGACACCTCCCACAATTGTAACCTCAAATTGTTAGTAGAATCCTCTGCCCTTCTGCCCCTTTAATATGTGCCCTTGATTGGTTCTTCCTCGGAATAATAAAACGCCCGCCACGCCCTCAGGTGACCAATTTGTGTTCCTTCCATTCGCCCCCATCTGCTTCCTCCCCTGCGCTCTCCTTTCCTAATCGCCATTGTCAAATCTTCCGTGATCACTTCTTCTATCTATCCTGAAGAATCAAAGTGATTGCATCATTACTTCCGCACAATTTCACCCTTCCAGAGTCTCGCGAGTTTTCCAGTGAAGTGACGAACGGGAGAAACGGAAGAATCGCATCCCAGTCAGGTTGATGTTTTTCGGAAAAGACAAAAAGTGCAATGGATTGTGACGAGGGAGCCAACAGGAGCGTGAAATTCTAGGAACAAAAGATGGTGCACCTACTCTTACTAATGTTAAAAAGAGAAATGAAGATTAATTGGCGTGATCGACTTACTTTCGATCTCTAGAGACAATCGTCATTCATTTCCGAAAAGAGGGTACGCAATTTTAATAAATTTAAGGTAATCTACCGGATAAGGTTGGTTTTTGATTAGTCTTAGCTTAGAATGGCCGCGTAATATCTAACTTTAAATCGTCTTTTTTCCTTTCTTTCTACTTATTTTCCTTCCAATTCCTTAGTAAATGGTAACACATAAAAAAGGTAAACGGAATCAAAACTAGAAATACTCAATGGCGAATATCTAGATGCATTCACCTTGATTGTATTTTCATAATTATTAAAATATAAATATTATTATCGTCATCTACTTTTTTATTTTCCTTTTGCATGGATGCGGTAACCGATATTTCAACGCAAGACATTCAGCATGATTAGAATATCTGATGATGTTTATCTCCAATGTTTTATTTGACGAAGATTGGTTCATCACGTCGGAGGTATGATTAATCCCATCAAAAAAATATGCATGTGTCAGACTGGTTTCTTATTCCTCTTTTACTGAATTCCGTAACAATGTTTTCATTTATCCAAATTTCGTTTTCGTATGAGGAAAAAAAAAATACTGAGTTCTTTTAACGATATATATACAAAAAACATGGTGATTCTTTTCAACTTGTTACATTGTTATTTCCGAACTTATTAACTTATTATTCTGAAAAGAAACTTCTATTGCATAGTAACACATTTATAAAAGCATAGTTTTTCTTAGATTATAAACCATCAGGATGGCAATTAGGGAAAACTTAACCGGATGAAAAGACATAACGGAAGTGTGAATTTTTTTTCAGCGGAGGAATTCCGTCATTAGGAGAAAATTGAGAGCGTCAACGTTACCGTGGGCATTCTTGTCTTCCCATAATTACACAGTCACCTGAACAAAGGCCGTGGAAACAACCGATGGGTGGGATATTTTTATTTCAGGGAGAGCCTTATTTCATTTCATTCTATATAATATATATATATAATATATGAATTCAATCGCTACTTTAATATTAAAGGAGTGATGGGCAATGAGTAATTATGAAAAAAGTAGCGGTATAACATAGTAATCAGACTGCGGTAAATGAACCCTAGTTCTTCAAATAGAATTTAAAATGTTTCTTAAACAAAACTGGATGACGGTCTAACTTAACCGAGGATGGAGATTACATATTGGCCGGCCGGTAGTGGCGGCGGGGTAACGTCCTCGCCTACCAATCCAGAGGTCGCATGTTCGAATCCCGGCTAGGTTAATTTTTAAAACTCCGCCTAGGACACAGATGTTTGCGTGTGTTTCACCCTCTTTGTCATAACTTGCTCTGATTGTGGCTCCGTAATAGGCTTAGTGCTGCGTGTATTAGATAATAAATATGCCCAAAATTTAGCTTTATACATCAACTGAGAAAAGGTAGCATTGATGTGCCTAATGCTCCATGAGGGATAGAAATTGTGGATGAAAAATCCCAAGTAAAAGTTATAATATCAATGTACAAAGTGAAGAAGACCATATTTTAATCCTTTAAAAATAATCTGCTACACACGGCGAAGGACGATCATTCTCATTGTGAGGAATCTTCAAGTTTAATTATGAGCGTCATTTGATGACGTTTACTGCCGCTATCTATTTGGTGAAATTAATCGATTCTATGGTAGAAGTGCATAGGCATGGTAGAAGTATATAGGTTTTCAGTTGAACAATGAAGAATCAAATCCACAATTTAACAGCAGATACTGTACTGCATAAAACATAAATTAATAAAATGAGGTAGGATAGATATTAGCACAAGGTCAGTACAGAAAATTGTAATTAAAGTTTTATTGGAAAATTACGCTAAAAGTAAAAAAGAGAAAACTTGGAAACTGCCTCCCATGACATGATTGATTTGAGGTTTTCCCCGCATAAGGTTTGAGTTGAAAGTTTTCAAATTTGTTTCCGACCGTGTAAGGTTTTCCCACACTCGACGGATAACTATCCTTCATCCTCCTCAGGGGTGAATTGGAGACCAACACAAATGTTTAAATACATAGTTCTGCTCGATCTAGCGCCCGACTCACTTTACTTCTGATTGGTCGAACAGTTTTTTGCCTTTGATTCTCTCCATCAGTCATAGTAATGGCTTCTAAACATTATTTTTCTCCATTTTCACTGTAACTTTTCACTTATGACAATTATATATAAATAATATAATAATGACGCCTACAATTTCATTAATGCTTGCAATAAAAAGAGTTCTTTGCAAGTAGGTTAGGAGAGATGAGGAAAACCAAACTAATGGTCATTCTGAAGTGGCTAACACAATTTTGCTAAGACCATAAATAGAAGCTTTCGTAAGTCTCCAACGTTTAAATATAAACTAGTAGACTTATAATAGGAATCGGAGGAAAATGAAAGCGAATGGATATAAATTTTCAACATAATCACTCTCACAAAAATTTAATTAAAGTTTAACACGTTAAGAAGATAATAATTTTTAAAGATTCTATATTTCAACCACGGCGGAAAAAAGCACAACACAAATGAAAATGCCTACTTAACGTCTGGAGACGGTTTTAATTCGAGAATGGAAACAGAATGCAAATCGAGGAACACCGGATAGAATGAAGATGTGCCCCGAGGAATTGAATTGCGAATTGAATAAGAGAGAGATAGAGGGAGAGCATGGGGATGGAAGCGATTAGGTTAGTTTCCAGCAGATTAACAGGAGAGGGAGCGGCTTATTCTTCGGCACTGCTACCTGAACGTGTCAATTTGATGAGCTCTGGATCTCAATTAATCGCCCGACAACCTCTTCCCCGCACCTTTCCCTCCCTCCCGCGCTCCACTTCCAAGCCGCAGCTCCTTCCGTCTTGCCACACCGCAGTCAGAATGTCTCCGAGAAGTCCAAGGCAAGACCCGTTATTCAATTTCGAAAACTTATCCTTGCGATACGTTCCCTTCAATTCACATAAAACTCAGTAGAAATTTGTTTTCAACCTTTTACCCGTTGTTTGAATCCTTTGAATGCAAGAAATAAATATTATAACAAAATTTTTTCACTAAGAATGCGGGACAGAGAAATGCGGGTGTGGGAGAAACTAAAGAAAGTTCAATGACCAATACCCTTGAAGAAAAAACTATTTATTATGACTTACGATACTACAGTACACGGCGTCGAAAGATTTTTAAGCGTCCGTCGAAATAAAAACACGAAGATAACGGTAAAAGGTGAAATATTTTCTTTCAAATCTCCATTGCCAATGAGGATATGGTGTGATACACATACCAGAAGAATGAGTAGACTAACAATAAACAATTTTTCAACTTTGTTATTGTTTTAATTAAGTTTACTTTTTCTGAATGCATAATTTGATCCATTTAAGCGGAGATGCATGCAAATCCATATTTCTGACATTATGAGCATTTAACACACGCTGACGAATAAAATTTGTCAACTTTAACTTAAGATCCAATGTACTCTAAATTTGTACACTGATTCATCTCCAAAAATATAAAGAGGGGAAACCTCTCATTCTCCACTATGCTACCAATGCGCGACTCTGACAAGTGAGTGCTCGTCGTACCATTTCTCGTTTAATGGCGTTCCTCGCGTTTCATTTTTCACCGCCCTTCATTTACCAGCCGGATGCCGTTCTCTCATCGGATACCTCTTCACTGAATTACCAACCGGCCCTATCTTCGAACGAAGCCTCTTAGACCTCTTTTGACTTTGCCCTAGAACCAGTTGTGATATCAAAAGGACACTATTCTGAGAATGAAGTCAGAAAATTTTCTTCCCGATCGGAAGTAAAACAAAAAAGTTATCAAGGACTTGATGTTATTAAGTTTGGAGAATAAATCAAAACCAAATCATGTAAATAAAAAAGGTTATCATAATTGAGGTCAAGAGATCAAAATGGGGCCTACTAAAAAATGGTTTCATCGTGCCTTTCGGTAGGTATTCTGATAGGCTGCTCATGGAACGCGACATGACATAAAATTAACGACAATCCAGATGTCAATCAACTACAAAAAAAATTTGGAGTATATGATGGTTGAGAGATAAATCAATTCTACTCATGGTTTTGTGACTGTAAATATTATTAAATTCACGTATTTTGATAGATACATCACACTCTTCAACCCTAGGTTCGGTTTGATACGTGAGGGTAGAGTTCACCTA
This sequence comes from Rhinocypha anisoptera, assembly GCA_011762765.2. NCBI lineage: Eukaryota > Metazoa > Arthropoda > Insecta > Odonata > Chlorocyphidae > Rhinocypha > Rhinocypha anisoptera. The sequence continues at coordinate 12,725 of WURS02454034.1, forward strand.
GTCCAAAGGCTCAAAGGCGTGTCAAATTTCACATTTGAAGGTCTAAGAGTCATCAATTGTTTATCAGGAAGTTCTGGTACCCAGTAAATCTGAGAACTAATTATTTCTTGTGGCAATGACATCGAATCGGAATTTTGAATTATTTAAAAGTTTAAGGATAAAATATAACCCCATCTACTAGTATTTTGTAGATTTATTTAACGTCACTACTCCTGCGAAAACTATGTCGGTATCTTCGGTAGATAAATAACCCAATACGAATATTATTGGTGTCAGGGAAAGAAAACTAAAGGGTTCTTCCATGCCCGGGGCACTCACCCTGGCTCGTTGATCCCGTACCGAATTTATCCTGTTGCCCTGGCCACCCGCGGGTACGATATGTGTTAGCGGCTGCCTGTTACCACGGCGCCTCGTACGCATCAGGGGTTTCGGTGACGACGCGCTGGCAACAAAGGGAACTTCCTCTCTGCCGGAAACCGATTCGAATTATGGAGAGAGGAAATCGTGACGCAAATGGAATTTCTGGAATAAAATATGAAATCTCAAGAACAACCTGTTTTATTAAGTTGGTATTATGACAACTAATGTGAAAAATAGATCACGGAAACTAAAAGACAACAGTCAATGCTCTGCGAGTAAATCTAAAATAAGTAAGATTGATTTTAATAAAACTGCAGCGTTGAGAATTAGAGAATGTATAATTTTTTTCCGACAAAAACTTCACGAGAAAAAACACTTTAAAAAATTAACTTCTTAATACTAATATAATGAGGCCAATTATGAAAATTCCAAAATTATCCCTCAAAGACGAGTATTGCGAGGGTGCAACTTAATCTTTTGAATTGTTCAGATGCAATAGCGATGATTGGAGAAAGTGAAGAAGAAATTTAAACAACTTTTCTGTGTATTGTGATAAGAGATCAGCCTTTATTAGACAAAATAATAAAAATGGCAAATGGAAGAGTAGATTATATCCCTGCTAACCACTTTTTATGGTTATCCATTTCTTGAAACGGTAATTTTAAAAATGTGTAGAGTAATATAAAGAGAAATTATTTAAAATTTTATTTTTGCAAAAGAACTTTGCAGTATATTAAATTATCACCATGATTTATTAAATAAAATCAAAGACTAAAAAGTTAGGAGATCATAACACCAACGAGTCAAAAATATTAATAACCTTGGAATTTTAGGGAACGGACACTAAAAAATTCTAAATAACTGTATAATAAGCATTAAAAATAGATAAATTTAGTCCATAAGTAAAGTTTATTATACATAGACTTTGCCCATGAAAAATATATGTTTTGACAAGGGTCTCGAATCATTGATCCAAAACCACTTTTCAAATTTCTCCTTAACAACCAAAGTTTGCTATTAAAATTCGTTGCGCTGTAATGAAATTTGAGCATAAAATAAGTGATTATTAGAAAAATTGGCCCAGAAGCAATTCTCTGTTTGTAGGACTCATGCTTCATACTTTTAACAACAAAGAAATTTTAGGATTTGAAGTTTCATTTATTTAAGCTTGTAGTTATGGACAACGAAGCGTCATATGGTAATTAACGTATGAAATATCATAGTATAACGTAGTAACGTAACGTTTAGATACTTTTCATATAATGTTTTACAAGTTATTAATTTACAAGGAGTACTGATTACAACAGATTTTTGCTCTAAATATTTAGAAATAAAATCTAGAAATCTAATCTAGAGTATTTTTCCAACAAAATGAGCAATGATAGTTTTTTTGATTTGTGATAAGAAAGACTTAGTGAGAGGAATTTTTAGGGATTATCGTCATCATCATCAGTACTTCTATCCGAAGATTGGTTGACTGCAGCCCCCTCCATCCTTTCCTGTCTACGGCTATCTCTCTTACTCCCCTTGGTAAGTCTTATTTATAAAGTCTCTCATAAAATTCCTTATCTATTTGTCCCTCGGTCTTCCCGGCGAGGCCTCCGGCACATTTACCCGCTAATTGAAAGTAGTATCAAAACATGGCCTTAACTAATGAATGAATACAAAGTGTCACGAGTCCTAGAATTCCTTAAATATGTCTCGTTAATGAGGGTGCCTTCGTGCGAAACATAACCAATAAACACCCACAGACAAGACTATTCCTAGCTCTATATTACCTTCTATTATGTTCCACACAAACCAATTGTTCTTCTTTTCCTTATAGTACTCCATATTGATCTAGCGTCCTCCGCTCTTCTCTACACTTCCTCGTTCCGCGTCCCTAACTCTGTTCGTATACTTGATTATCAGCATTCCCCTCCAGTACCATGTTTCGAAGGCTTCTATTCCTCTTTCGTCAGTTGCAGAAGGGATATCAATCACTTATCACAACAAAAATGTACTTCGTTATGTAGATACTAAAGAACATTCTACATAAAACATTATGCTCAATTAAAGCATCTTGGTACGTACTATTAATAATGAGAAACAGCTGAAATTTTAATGTTTTTAATTATTATTATATACCCAATCATCTGAACATATTGCAGTCTTACTGTGCCATCATATACTCCTTTGAATTAATATTGAAAATTGGCTCTAAAGAGTTTTGTATTTCAATTATTTAGTATAAACCATTAAATTATTTCATTATATATTGTTACTCAAAAGTCAAAACGATTGATCTTTCCATTCACATAGGGCGGTAATGGCTGGTAATCCTCAAAGCCGTGTACGGCCTTGGTAATCCTTCTTCCCAATGTTCATTTTATTCCCTTCCTAGGTAGTACGCCTAATCCTAATAATAATGATTTTGATCTGGGACAAGAATATTCATTATGTCCGGAGTTTTGAAGGAATGTTATTTAATAATAAAATGTAGAGAGAGAGAGAGAGTCAAAAGTAGAATTACACCAAGATATCATCCATGCTTTTATTCATAATCGGTGGCGTCGAGTATTTTCGCATTTACCCGTTAGGTGATAGTAGTATCAAAACATGGCCTTAACTGGTGACTACAAAGTGTCACGAGTCCTAGAATTCCATAAATATGTCTCGGAAATGAGGGTGCTAGGAATATTTCGTACGAAACATCACCGATAAACACCCACAGACAAGACCATACCTAGCTCGGCAAAACAAAGTGGCCATCGATCACGATGTTCAGGAACGTGTGCGGACGTAGTTTCACCAGTTGAAACATAATTTTAGTCTTCACTTATTTTTTTGTGTTATTTCAAGTCTGGTTTAGCTATTAGGCTCTTCAGACCGGGAGGAATGACATACAAGAATTTATAGAGTCTCTTCTGAGCTTAAACATCCTCCTGCCCTTCCATTCCCATCCTTGTACACCCTTCCTCCAGGTCTGTAGAACCTGTTAGTACTGACCAGAAGTACCACAGTAACATAGTTTCGACTACTACAAGCTGAAAAATGTTTTGGAGACTCTTCCAAACCTTCTTTCCCTACCCTTACCATCTCAGTCACATATTTTTTTTTGCCTCTCGGTCTCAAAAAGCGCCTATTGATATACTTGAAATCACACACGCCAAAAGGAGTAACACCAAAAGTTACAGCAATGCTATCATAGCCAAAGTAACAGTACTGAGAGCACAACTCTCTCCAAGGTTAATTAAAAAAAACCATCCAAAAAAAATACAAAATTTAACATAACCATCATTCGCCCAACTATTTTACATGCAATTTCTTGGTAAAGGGCGAATATCCTGTGAGATTACGAACAATAAACTACTACTGGCGGAGAGAAAAACGTTCCACTCAATGCACAATCCAACCTCCGGGATTACTAACGAAGATCTGTATGATTTCTGTGACACATAAAGTCTGGATATAAATGAAAGTTGCATCCCGTTTTCGGGTTATTATGTCGCGTTAAATGTTGTTTTAAAAAGGCAACCAGTTTCTCATCCTATCCTGTAGACACCTCCAGGATAGGATGAGAAGCTGTTTGTCTATTCAAAACAACATTCAACGCAAGAAAATCACCCAAAAAATGGATGCAACTTTCATTATACGTCGGAAGCCTAGACAGTAATTTCTGGAGATAAATATTAAGCGACAGAGGAAAGATTATTTTCAGGGTCTTAGAATTCATGACAGAAAAGCACTAAATTACACTAAAATAAGCAGGACCCTGCGATGAATACAATAGACCACATGAAATTATAAATCAATAATCACGTACGGAATTCTAGCGAGGGAAAGCGGATAAATAAAGAAAACCTACCCAACGCACAGCGAAATTCGAATCAAGGCATTTTACGCTATAAACCGCCAAGTCGGCAAACACAAAAATGCACACAAGGAGTATCCGGCCCACACCTATTCCATTCGTAACCCTATATACGCTTCCACCCTGTCTGAAGAACCTGATACAAGTCCTGCCCAGACTGGGAACAACACCAAGAATAAAAGAGGACAGGGAAAAAACTCGCAATATTCTATAAATATTTGCATGAATAAATTTCGTTTGTTTTTAAAATGCAGAAAAAGTGGCTAACACAAGCTACTATGCTAACAGCCTTTGCGTTTAACGAAATAGAAAACAACTTTAAATGCATTCGAGAAACGAATTCGAAATGGTAAATAGTACTTCAAGGTAATATGGGGTTTTCTACCACATTAGATTGGGCACACGTTTCATAAATAAAATGAAATAATGTATTGCAAATGTTATTCTTCTCAAAGTAAAAGTTTTCGTGATTTCATAGTACAAGCAAAAATGATTTCATTCCGTAAATTGACTAAAATTTGTTCAGGATCAACCGTTCGATAGTATTTTTTTAGTAATTTTATTATTCTCTCAACCAATAATCTCAGAGGGAACAGTTATGAAACATGAAATATCCGAACAACTCCGGTCTTCAATCGTCCGAAAAATAACTTCCTATCTGAAAAGGAAACGTGAATGCCCATGAAACAATTTGGGGAGGAAAGATGGTTGGCTTCGGGGAAGGAAAATATTTCAGTTAACTGAAAGGGTTTTCGGTTGGTATGGGAACGAGGGAATCCGTGGAGCAGATCAAATTTCCCGGATGAGAGAAACGATGAGAGGGACTGTACTCGACCGTGGGGGTTTGAAAAGATCTGAAATTAGCTGCTGGGAGAAATTCCGAGAAATTTCTCGTGAATCTGTGAAAATGCAACATAAAATCATGAGAAGCATCCTGATCCTCGCTGGATGCTTTTTCCATTACATACCGATAATATTAAAATATTCTTTGAGTTATTAAAACATTGATTCTGCTAACTAAAATTCAATGTAATCCATGTTGTTTCTAATTGTAGGTGTCTTACTTTTACAGTAATCATTTTGGTTTATAAAAATAATAACTGTAATGGGTCTTTCTTTACATACAATCTATGTAAACTCACGATCTATTTATGTGTATCATTCAGTTTTATTTGTGCCCAGTTTAAAAATATTCAATCGTAAAATCTACTTTAGTTATAAAATAAAAATTATGTAGATTAAACCTTTCTTTTCCATAAGTGAGTATTATCCTGTAATGATTCCACGTTAAGGTGTTTCTGCTCAAGAAACAAAACGTGGAAAACGTTTTAAGGACCCTACAAAAATAATTATCATTATTTTGCACCATATTTATTATTTAATATTTGTTGAATTTAGGCATTAGATATTGTAACATTATTTGAAAAAATATGTACAAATATTATATGCCTTTATATCGGTACTCAAATATTAATGACATAATATTATTAAAATGGAAAATATTTTTAATAATTAGAAGCAAGTCTTAACAGCAATTATTTAATTGAACAACTAATAGACATCGCTGATATTTAGTTCTCCTAAACTTTCATAAATCTTATTTATTCAAAATTACTTCTATATTAATTAGATTACATCAGTAGAAACTACCAAAAGCTACATACAATTGGCTTCTTTGGATAAGAAAAGCCGAAATATACATACTTTTACCATTCATTTCTGAAAGATATTCATCTCTTTCTCAAAATCCTCTGGATTTATCTGAATTTTCTATTTGAATCGACTGATTATTTTATTAATTTTTTAAACTTTCATTTACTTAAAAGGCTTATTCAAATTTTCTAAATATCCAGTAGACTTTTCATACAGAATATGTTGACTTTCACACGAAACTGCTAGCCTTTTGGATGTAAGGCCCATAGTAACTGGATATGGGTACAGTAATCTTGATACGTTTTCTCTTTCCCATTTTTAATTACGAAGCAAGGTATTCGCAACTTAGAACTGCAGACATTTTCATGGCAATAGAATAAATTCAACAAGCCGCGAGAATGAAAACAAGACGGCAGATTCTTCATGTCCTGAGCGAGAGTATCGACCCAAGGCCAAGGTCCAGCGGCAGCGAGCACAAAAGTGCCCTCCTTGAAAGCCCTCCCCCCCCCTGTTAGCCTCCGAAGAAAAGTCGCCCTTTAGACGTGATAAGGAATTTAACTGCACCACCTCTGTTATGCAGAGCGAATATCATCTGGGAGCCGGACTGCGGATGCTGAGCACTTCACGGTTAGTTTAAGAGCTGGTGAGATCACTCATGCCTAATGCAAGCGTGGAGAAATTCTTGAGAAAGTCGGATCTAAATGTGTAAAAATTAGGAACAAGGTATGACGCAGTAACTGCGCCAGAGGGATGGATGACACTGATACCACGACCAACAAAAAAAACTAATTTCCATAAATGTGGCGTAGAGAGGACAAGGATAATCTCGAACAAATCTCAGGTAACAAGAAAGCAGATGATGGAGCAACTGGAGAGAGACTCGATCATTTTAAGTGCACTTCCTCAGCAACCAAAGAAGCATTCGAAGTGTAACTCAATGGAGCAACAGGGCGTGGCGGGGTTGACCAACTGTGACATTTTAAGTGACTGCCGGGTCAAGATTTGCGTCACTAGTCACTATGTATCCATTATGATGGAATCAACCACTGTGCACGCAAACACATTCAATGTCCGCAAACTAACAACTCGATCGATCTCAGCCTACTCGAAAGGTCGAAACCAGGGCATTTTGAATCATCTGCCCTTTTGGACCACCCTTCAGCATGTTCGCACTCAATGATTGATCTTCGGATAAGTTACCGGGTACATTATCGGCATGCATCAGGTCCATTCAAGCTCCACCATATGTGTTTGAGTGATTGTGTATAAGTTTGCTTGTACATGGAATTTAACTGTTTTTCGTTCTTGCAAATTACCCACCAAATTATTGCATGTAATGCAACTACAAAACTGCTATCATTTATTAACATTCCATATCTCTATTTTTAAGACTATAAACGTCACGTTTAATGATTATATTTATTGAAGTCCTATTTATCTAATAATGAAACGAATTTTTAATTTCTATGGATGGGATTGAAACTATTATTCAAATTCTAAATAAACTTCCGCCTTCAAATAATAAATGAATATTTATTCTGCTAGGCGGTAAACGAGAAAATAGACGTTTATGAAACCGGAGGCGTGTCGTTTTAATGTTATCATCTATTTTCCAAGTTAATTTTCCCCGTGTTATGCTATTTCTTAGAAAACTTAGTAGAACGACAAAAACCATCAGACTAGCTTCTTCGTCTGATGACTCATGCTTACTTCGGAAATGAAGGCGAGGTTTGTTTCTTATCTAAAAACTTAATAAATATACGGATGTGTCATCTGGCACAGTATTTAATCAATGCAAGCAAGAATTACACCCTCAGTAAAAATAATAAATCTGAATTGCGTAAAATAAATCGAGGGTACTGTCGACTGGTAATCAGAGGCCCGCTATAAAATTGTAATGGATTGTTCCAAACACCGGCATGGACATCGTTATTTTAATAAGTTGCAATGTCACTTAAAGTTTTACATAATAACTAATCACCTTCATAAATATCATTGTAAGTATTACGTCAGTCTAACGTGAAATTCATTTATCAACCTATCCCATTGAATAATAGATTGCATTGTTGGGGAATCGTCACTCTGTCCTCCCTCATCAGCGCCCTCGGTAAATCCGAAGAGATATTCTTGTGCTATAGAGGTTTTCTTCCTCGAAGGCATTTTCGCTTCTTTCTTGCTATGTCGTTTTTTATCTGTCGTGTCGGTATGATTATCATTTCAGAAAGTCGGTAGCTGTACCCCAAAAAATAATGACAGGCTTTACCTCAAAACTTCGCCGATTAAGAAAATATCTGTGTGTATTGATAATGTGTTTCACTCCTATTCATACCAACGTACATACATAGTCTTCAAGGTTGATTAATAACTCTAACGATCGATAGAAGAAAATATTATCGGGGCCATCTTCAATCCCCCTCTCGTTATTCATTCCAAGGTCAAAAAGGTCATCTGATTAGCCTTTTGACGTGCAAAATGAATTCCGCACTTGATCACGTTCACGGGAAATGTTTGAGTAAAGGAAAGTTGGCACGATTCGTATGTCAAAATACAACTGTTACCAGCATTATAATAAGAACTATAATGCAACAATACACTGTTATTTAATTATTTACGTATACGTAAATAATTATGCTTTCTATTAAATATCTACAGAATTATAGGGTATATTATGAATTTATCATGAATAGCGAAAAAGTCATCACTTGACCCTTTGGACGCTCCTGTATTACAAAATTCATCATACTCATCCATAAAATTACAACATCTATTAGAAAGAGCGACTTAATGAAACAAATAAATAAAACAAAATTTACTGTCAAAATAAATAATTTTGATGGTAATGCTTGAATTTTAACTTAGTTAATTTCGTAGTTTTGATCCGCAAATAATCGTTGCGTGATTATAGATTATTTAGCATTCGGTCTCGAACTATTCGGGCATCACACTTCGGGTCGTATTGTTTCTTTATTAAGTGAATAAAAAAGAGAATATTTATGTGTACTTTATTATTCATTGGTTCAACGCAAGATTAATCTAATAGTTCACCAGCTTGACCCACCATTGGAAACAACAGCTGTAAATTTCAAGATTCAATTCCTGGAAGCTGATAATAACCACAACCGAGGAATAACAACGAACTTTTCCACAGGCTTTTAATTCCTGTGGAAAATTACGCTGGTCAACAATCTGTTTCGTAATTATTGGAAATGATTTTTAACCAGATAAATTTATAAACTCATTCCCATATTCCCAGGTTTATTAGACACTCATCCCACTGGAACACGGTGAATACGAAAGGGATATGGGGAATGTCATGAATTAAATGGGGCCATAAAAAATAACGAACAGAGATCAGTTGCAGAATAGTCACGTTCACGAAAAATTACCATGCGTGTGTGGAAAACGGGGACCAGAGCCAAAACAAAAATGATGGTGTTATTGACGAAGATAGGACGCCCGCGTGCATCCGACAGATAAAGGATTATCAAGTCGAGTGCTGACTATTGACACGAGGCAACGCAAGCTAAGTGCGACCCACTTTTGAATTCTTTTGAAGTGGGCTGAGCGATCGGAGGAGGAGAGAATGAGAGCGGGGAATCATGGGTGCCAAAATGTGGTCTCGTTAACCGTCGATTGAGTTTAAAATTGTGTGGTGCAGAAGGATCACTTTAGCACCACCTCCTTTACTTTGGACACCTTTGTGCTCCCACTACGCACGTCATATTTCCAAAAACAGGATTAATACAAGTATAGCTGTAGGCTCAGCAGCTTAATTTGCACAGTCACGAACAGAAATGTCAAATCATAATCTTTAGAAGTGCTGAAAAAGGATCATATGGTGTACACAATCCCTCACTAACAAAACGGAAGTTTTCGATTACGCATAGGCTTGGAATTTAATAGTGAAGTACTACAGACCATTCAAAAGATTGAATAATTTTGGAAAAATTTGCTTCGACCCAAAATCATTAAATATTTTAAATCCTTTGTCAAAAGACATGGAATTCGGTGATAATACGATTGTATACTGTGAAGACACGTTTCTTCAAATACACCTCCAGGGATTGACTTTCTTAACACTTTTTCTCGAGTATCGATATAAGAAAGTCGATCGAACAAAATATTGAAATTTATTTTCTCCCCTTGGGAGTGGAAGCATACTTTCAAATACCAGTGGAAGTGCGGTAGACGTAAATTAAAACGTAAATTGTTTCATCTTTGAAGTTAGTCTTAAATTCTAAAACATATTTCTGAAACATTATTTTCCAATGCAATATTTTGACCATTCTGGTTAATAGGGATAATTTTGAGTTGTATCATTTTTGTCTACATCTGGTTTTGTAATCGGAAATACGAGCTTTCATATCTCACATTTTTAATAACTTACTTTAAAATCGACTATGAAATATTCAACTCTGCCTCATTCTTCGTTCCTTAGTGGCTCCTTAATTTTGGCAGAGAAAAATTGCTGGGTGACTGAAAATGAAATATCGACTCTCACGAAGCAGCGGAATAAAACTAAAGTCATAACACCTACTTCAATATTCTGTGCTTACCACTTACAACCCTGATTTATCCCCATGCCAACAACCAAGTGAAACGGAACGACAACAGCCGTTCTTCATCTCAACATTAGCACCGTTGTGTGTTATCGCAGCGAAGAATATGAATGCTCGCCCCTGTTCGTCCCATCCCGAAGCCGCCTCCTTTCCCACGCCCTTGGAAACCTCGTCGCTTCCTCTTCTACTCAACTCCCGAACCCCATCACACTTGTTCCCTCCAGTTTCCGGCGGATCGGTATATCAAATTATCCCTCAGTCCATACTCCCAATGACCCCATTCTGCAAAAAAAGCGGCGGGAGGGGGAACTGATGAAGTGAGGGGTATCGGAGAGAGATCTATTTACTAGAAGTTCCAGACTCATGGGTCTCGCCATCCATTGTTAACATATTTTCAAGGGGGGGGGGGAGAAATCTGGAACCATAATTCCAAAAAGACACAATGTGTGTTCGATTCACTTTCACTGAGAAACTGAAATCAAGCATTCTAAAACATTGCTGTTTATAAAGGAAACTGTTTCAGGGTTGACTCTGTGGAATTTCTCTATATTAGGAAGAGAAATGAAAACCTTCCAATTCCACAATATGTTGTGGAATTGCAAGGTTTTCATTTCTCTTCCTTGCTGTCTTTCCTCGTATTTATGCTAGTTTTATTTTTAGAGTTTACCCCAGTTAATTAATGATAACGGTAAAGACATGAGAGTTATTCGAATAAAATTTCACGAAATTCTAGGCACTCAATTCCTTTTTAAGTTACATGTTTACTTTACGTTTACTCAGCCTCATTCAGGTCATGAACTTGAAGAAACTACTTATCTTTACTCCTTATCTTAAATTAGGTTTGAAATAAAGCCAGTAAAAGCTAGAAAAATAAATACGATACATTAATTTATTACAGTATCAAATTAACACAAAGTTAAAACTCGTATTAGAAGAATATTTTTTTATTGTTGATGATATTCCTTACCACGGGTTCGAACTCATTACAGTGACTTAAAAAACAAAAAATCACCCTTGACATAATCAATACCAAAACATTTTAAATATACCAATCAGTGGAAAGGTAATGCTCAACAAAAAGTTTAGTATCACAAGTCGTAGAGAATATTTGTGAAAACCGCAACCTAATTAAATAAAGTATATCAAACGATTGAATAAAAAATATAAAATATAAACCTTTCACCGAAAGGATATACGATACTTGCCCGAGGAATTACACAAACGATTTTTATTTATATGTGAGGAGATATCGATAGATTACTTGGAGGAACTATTCGGTAATAAGAAATTTAGGTCAGAAGGTATATATTAAAAAGGAAATGAGAAGTAGATAATGAAAGATACACAAAGGTCATGTAAATAGCAAGATACAGAGAGACCCAACGAGGGGTGGATCCAAAATAGGTGGTAGCATCGGACACGGCAGTATTACACACATAATAGTCTTATGAAATGTGGAAGGAATGGTTTTTTTTTAAGAAATTAACCAACCCATTTACTAGACGGGTTTTGGCCAGAAGATTTCTTTAGGTAAAAATAAATTCAAATTCCAAATTAATATCATACACATTAACAATAATTGTGTAAATCATTGTGAAAATTATTGAACAGAATTTTACACGCCATTGTATTCGATGTGACTGGGCCCGAAAGAATTGGGAAGGAAAACGGGGAGGGAGAAGTAAAAGGAAGAGAGTGCTTGATGGCGTAAAATAGGAGATTAATGTGAGTGTACATTTACATACTATTTAACATATGAGTGTACATGCAGAGAGACCGGCTGAGAGAGAAGGATGGATGGAGTGGAGGAGCCCATTAGTAGTACCTGCCTACGAGTAGCAGAAAAATTGAAATGAACTGATATATGTGTTAAGTAGTATGATGTTACGTTGAGTGCCATGACCGTAACTAAAGACTAAATTCCACGCTTAGCTTCCAAATTGTTTGCTTTCTGGAATCTTTTCCAGTAAGCGAGAATAGATTCCGGGAACATGACATGTGGAATGTGATTACTATTCCGACAGTGGAGAAAATTTGAACCAGGGAAAACATGTCGACAATGGTGTGCCGTTCTGAATGCATAATTGCGTAATACAGAAATACACATGTTTACACTTATTTTAAAAGTAAGCCTCTAATATTTAAAGGAGTCACATCAAACACCGAAGTATCAGGCGTGATATGATCGAACTTTAACACAATGAATATTAAAATGTGCAAACTTCCACGAACGGAGATTTCGATGTTACTACATCATCATCAGGACTGATGCTGATGATGTAGTTAGTTGATGATTGAATATTCATTAAAGAGTTACAATGATTCTCACTTTCTTTTTTTTACATCATTGTTCACTAACCACTGCCTTCAATACTTCACTTAACTTCAATTACTGTGTCTCGTTATCGTGAACTATAAAAAATATACAAAATATAAAAATAAAGGTACAGTGTTGTTCAACTTGTACAATTTTGTGGCTTCGTATCGAGGAAAACTACCGAAGTAGATTTAATTTAATAACCGTAACATAATAACGGCAGTGCGTGATGGGTTAAAGGACGATCAAAAAGTTTCAGGGTCCAACTCGCAGTTGAAGGTTCTCCGATGTTTTCAGGATACGACGTTCGACGGAGACCGTGGGGAAGATGGGAGTGGAAGCCTTAGGAGGGTGAAGAAGAGGCGTCTCAGGGAATGAAACACTGAGGGGGGGATCTGTATCCCCTGCGAGTGAACATAAAACGGTGACGGAGTGAATTAAAGGGACTTCTATTCGCGGAGGTCAATAAAACGGAGGAGGGGCAATATCAGATGTCTGAAGACCAGAAACGGATGCTCCCAGTATCCTGCACTATTGTCTCGTGAAATCTAAGATTCAATACTGCCAAACCTCGTGGAATACACGTCTACAAAGCAATAATACATCTGGAAATATATTCTTCTACTAAAATCCTCAAATAAATAATGCCACATTTTACAAGGAATATGTCTGAAAAAGACGCCTAAAATATTCCGGTGGTTAATTAGAGAAAATATTTATAGCAAGAGAGATAGACGATGGAAAAAAATTAATTTGCCTGCAACCCTCTGGCAGACACGTAGTGACCACATCGGATGGTCAAGGAAACTGCTTTCGATAGAAGAAGCATGATTATAGTTTTGTTAAAATTTTAAACTGGAGAAATAACTCAAAAATAGTGAACAAGTATTGATAATTAAAGAGAGAAAATTCAGAGAAAACGAAACTGATAATATCTGAAGAAGAGAAAGTAGGGGACAGCAGATGAATGTTTTGCGTAAAATATGTAATATAATTTGGATACACCCAAACGAAGTATGGAGTAAGGAAGTGGAAAAAAAATACGAAATCATAAGCGAATGATATATCGTATAATATGATTAGAAAGATAAAATTGCTATGCGATTTATGCGAAGTGAATGAACGGCAGTAATTAAAACCAAACAGAGGATTATAAGGAAATAAGGAGTAGAATTTCAGGCACCAAAATCTGAGCCTAAATTATATTAAGACTAGATCTTCTGAATGACGGGTAATGAAATTTTGGAGTAAGCTGTGAGAATGCAAACAGATGGAATTCAATGAGCACTGAATTCGGCAAAAGATTGAAATAGTTTTTGCTTAAAGCCACTCAAAAAGAACAAAGTCCCAAAAGGTAAAGATCAAGCTTCCAAAGGTAGAGCAAATGTGACATTCTCCACAGAATAACGAAAGAGAGCGAAATTAATCTAACATTCTAATTCAATAAACTTTAGATAGACCCAAATTACAACTAATATATAAAACTAGGAAAAATAAAATATTAAAAAAAGCACACAAGAAAAGGGAAAAGCTAAGAAAACATTGCCTTCAGTCAAGAAAATGAACGCACAGAAAATTAAACAAAGGATAAGAACAAAAGCAATCACTGGCTTAGGGATACTTAAACACTTACAAGTCAAAACTCAATCCCGCATTGAGAATTTACAAAAAAAAATTTACTTAAGCTAAAGGCCCCCAAAACTACTCAATATATAGTAGGTATTAAAAAGTTTTCAAAACTTATTTTTCTTCATTTTTTGAATTATGGTAATAATTTTCTCGTTTTATTGCTTTTTTAAAAATGCTACCTTTCATTTTATTTTTCCCTAGTTTTTTTAAATTTACCAAAATTAGTGTCCATCCGTAAGATTAAAGTTTGAGGATTTGAATTATATTAAAATTCTGAACGTGGAAAGTCCTTCCGGTTATTTTAAACCAAGAAATCAACAGCAGAGTAAGATCCGTGGAAGACACGGAGAATAAAGTAGACCAGAGTGTTGCAAGCAACATCAAACTGAAGGAAAGAAGGACGTGCTGAAGATAAACTATATATATATAGGTCTTAAAACAAGGACATTACGTCTCAGGGGAACATTTAAACATGCATAGAATAGTAAAAGAAGACTTAGGTGCAAGCATTGAAAAAGTTAAGGTGAATGTCGAAGGAATTAACATCTTCCGTTTGTTGAAGATGACGTCGCGGTCTAGCAGAAAATCAAGCAACTGGCATCCTTGAAGGGAATTTAAAAAAAGACTTATGAATATGAGGAAGAATATCCAGGGTCGTTAACAGGAAACACATTTGAGTGAATGGAATATTTAAATTCTCTCGGGAGCGTGGAATAAATTAAGCTAAAAAACCAATTAAACTTAAGAGAAGCTAATGTGTTCCAATGCTACCAAAGGAATCTACTGTGTTCAAAGACAGGAAAAATGAGACATTAATGCAATAATTCAAGATAAATGTATAATAGTATATTTATATTATTGAAACTCAAATGTTTAAATATATACGTGTATATCAGAGGCATGAATAAATGAAAAAATAGATTACAGAAGAGAGATCAAGTGTTGCTGACAGGAGACTGAGATGCGATGAAAGTGAATCCCCAGAAGAGGAAGAGCGTGTGTTCACTCGCCTATATTGATAACCACACGAGAAAGGCAAACCAAATGCTTTGGGCGTTTTATACATACATCTATCACTAAGGGATTTGCTGAAGGCATAATATAAGGAAATATATAACCTGGACAACCTAGAAAAAATACTGGTCCTCGTAGCGAATTTAGACGGAAGATTTGCTAGGGATGATTAAAACAACATCAAATAGAAAAGGTAATAGTTTATGGAAAATGCAGACGAGGGCCATACCAACCGATTATTTTGAAGCACCAATCCTTGCAATCTGAACGGAGGTCGTTTTTATCTAAAGCTAGAGGTGAATAAAAAAGATACATCTGAAGCATACATACGGCCCTGAAGTCATGCATTTCACAATATAAATGATGTCACTTTGTTGAGCATTATAAATGTTGAGCACTCTCCACTAATGGAATACAGAACAGGAATTTTACTTTTTTTTCCTATTCTTTTCATAAATGCAAAAAATGTGTTACCATGAACTATAATTGAAAAAAAAACTTGTAGTAACATCAATTTCCTCGAATGAACAGATGAGATATTTTTTGGCGCAGTTCGTACTAGCAAAAAAATTACATATATTACAATAAAAAGTGTAATTGTAATCTATGAGTAACGTATCGTTGTATAATAATATATGATTTGCTCATGAAAACAAAGTTTTAAATCACATTAGCCAAATGTCAGGCCTTGAAAGCTACAAACAAACATCAACCATTCACCCGATTAAATGACGGAAAGAACGCTCTTTCGATTCGGAAAATCCCACTTTGGAGCGTTCTCCACGGCTGGGGGTGGTTGAAACTTCTCGATACCAAAATATAAAATAATGTGACATAAACAGATAAAAAGACGGGACCTTCTGCCGTCACCCCGATAAAAAATGAGGAGAGGAGTGAACAAATGCTTTCGCAAAAGGAAAGGATCTCTTCTATGATAATTTTATGATACTCATAAATGCTCTCAGAAATGGAAAGGTAATTTTATTCCCGTTTAAATTTTAGCTAAATATTAGCTTTTGGCAAAGTAAGTAAATAGGTACGGTTCTCTAATTTTGTTGAAATAACAATCAGAGGCGACGTACTTTAATACCCTCAGTCGACATAATTTATAAATCCTAAGATGAGTCATCTCTAAGCTATCACCGCCCGATCTCATCTATTGTTAAAAAGTACCCAAATCTTAAAATTCCCCTTTATCTGTTTCTAATGCGCCATCCATGGCCCACCATTGCAACTTTTTCGCCTAGGGTTCATTACCTCCATGCTTCACTAATTGTCCTGTTAGTTTCTCACCTTGTTATCAATCATTAATAATTCCCTGAATAGTAATATGGCGAGTCGGTGAAAGAATACATCTAACATTATTATCCATCAGGTGCCCATAAAAAAAAGGTATGCGTAAACATAGCATGATTCCTGATAAAGGAAATTCTTGTAGGCAATCAACAAGTCTGTCAAAACGTTTTTGAGGTGAACTAAAATTGTTCTGTGACATCGCAACCCCGAAGAGCGGAAATGCTTCAGGAATAATATTCGGGAACCGAAAATGAAAGCTTGCTATTCCGCAAACGATCTTTAGAAAATAGCATTTTCAATCCCGAAGGCGAGTGAGTGCCTTGAAATTTCAGGATCGAAATAGTCCGACCTTGGTAGGACACCCGGTCCGCCATGGAAGAGACGCAGGTGGCAGGAGACGTCCTTAGCGCACTCCCTCCCGTGCCACTTGGCCTTTGAAATTCTTACATTTTTGTGTTTCGAAGTTATGGTTATTTACTCGATTCGCTCAAATCTCCCCCACTATCATCTCTCCCTCTCTCTCTCTCTTTCTCTCTCCCCCTCTATCACTCAAAACCGGCGCTTGTTACGTGAGAAGAGAGAGATAGAGAGAGAGAGAGAGAGAGGCGGGGTAGGGGAGGAGGGAGAAGAAAGGCGTGGGCTTCCGGTCGTCCTTGAGGCAACCAAGGCAACGGAACATTCGGATGAAAATAAAGGAGATGACAAACACGTATTCGTGAGTGCGTCATTACAGTTTCGGTTTCAATGGCACGCGAGAAAGAAGAGCCAATTCCTCTGTGATGGCCGCTGGCGCACGCTCACGCGTGCGCGCGCGCGCAGCGGGGGGGGGCGGAGGGTGGGGAGAGGAAGGGGGGAGAAATTCGCGCGTCCGTCTGCAAGAATAAACGAGGAGGGCCGTTAACTCATTCTTCCGAGTGCCTGCTCTTCATCCCTCGTCGACGACATCGGGACATCGGGGCGGGAGGGATTAGATACGTACGCAGAGGGCAGTCGGAGGGAATTCCCAGTTGTGACGATAGACCGCCGTCGTTACTCCGTAATTGTAGTCATCGCGACATCGAAAGGCGAAAAACAAGACGAACAGCTCGCCTCCAAAAACACGTGGCAAACCTCATGTAACAGACAAAGGTATTTTGAATCAAGTTGAAAAACCGAAGTATTCCATTTGCCACTTTTTAATACACAGAATGTATATCATTAGTAACATGATCATAACTTCAAACTACAAACTATTGTTGCCACAAGGAGATAATAAATTGACATCGCCTTGGTTTCGGCAAAAATCTTTCTCCCTTAAAACGTTGATGGGATCTGTTTTTCAGGGATACCGATGCTCTCTCACTCTCTCTCTCTCTCTCTCTCTCTCTCTCTCTCTCTCTCTCTCTCTCTCTCTCTCTCTCTCTCGAGCCAAGTCTCAAAAGACGCGCCCCATTCCTCCCTCTCCACAAATCACTGCCAATTGACACTCCCTGGTGATAGCCGTCCGTTAAATCCTTTCGGTCACAAAGTGAACAAAGAAAATCGCCAACCTCCCTCCAATGTTTACACCGGTATGTTTAGACCCATTATCAATCTATGCACCATGTAAGACGCAAAGGTTAGAGATATATTTTGGTTCCTCACCAAGGCTCGACTGTGTTTTTCCAAGTTAACCTAGAGACGGGATAAAATCTGTTGTCCCAAAATTCTTAACGCTTGCTTGCGCCCAAAGGCAGTACCTGGATTTTCAACGTACACGAATCTAGACCACATTCACTATGCATATCTACTATCACTGTCCTTTGAAAGTTGAACAACTATTAATCCTCACCTATTTCAGGAATCTTATAGCGTATAAAACCCCTTCCGAGAAGCTCTTAAGCGTGCAACGTCCTCCGTTACATGAGGGAATTCAGCAAAAATATGAGCTCTCGCAGAAAATCAATTGAGGCTCGACGAAGAGTTCACAAGACGGGGATTTTAAAATGAAATTTAAAAGGGTCGTTTTTTCGTCTAATAGATTTCCTACTGTAGCACCTACATGCGAAACTGCTAGATATTTCACCGTATTACTTTCGAAAAACGTATTATCCAACAACGATGATACCATTTGGAGAGCAGC
>WURS02454035.1:0-14006 GCA_011762765.2 Rhinocypha anisoptera
AAAACCTATGAATTGAATATCTACTGTGCGTAGCAATGATTTGTGTAAATTTTAAAGATATATGATTAACAGAACAATGGCTGAGAAATTATAGTATATATATATATATATATGTATATACACAATACACAAATAAATAATAGGGAATAAGGGAAAGGAACACATAAAAGGACGATAACAAATTGTGGCAAGAAAGATGGAAGGAAACTCACAGAGTGACATGAGAACAGATTTTGTTCTCAGCCGGGATTCGAACCGGCAACTTGGAAGTCCGGGTTCGAGTTCTGGCTGAGGACAAAATGTTTTTTCTCATATGAATTAGTCGGTTTCCATCCTTCTTTCTTACCTCATTTTGTATTCGTCGTTTTGTGTTCCTAACCCTTTCCCTTATATCCTATTAGAAGTAGTATTTTCGTGGTATAGGGTGCTCCGACGGCTATGGTCATTTCTCACCTCTTCAAGTCACAGAAAAAACCAATCTGGACAAGCACAACACCCATGCCCTGGGCGGGATTCGAACCCGCGACCTTTGGGTTAGCCGGCGAGCAAGCTAGCCACTGGGCTAACCCGGTCGGCTATATCCTATTATTTATTTGTGTGGTGTACTTTCGCCATTTAGCGATTATTTCTGTGTGAATGAGTATATATATATAGATACATATATTTGATTAATGACTTATTCATACAGATATATACTACAAATGGCGAAAACACAATACAAATAATCGGGAATAAGGAAAGGTACAGAAACACATAAAAGGATGGACACAAAATGTGGTAAGGAAGATGGATGGAAACACACCAAATCATATGATAAAAAGTTTTGTCCTCAGACGGTACTCGAACCCGGGTCTATCAGTTACCGGTCGATACGGGTTGAATGACGTACGAGAAAGGTCCATATGGCACCAGCACAGCGCGTGGACGTGCATCGGTTTCCTTGAGAATTTTTCCGAAATCACAGAAAAACGAGCTGGGGGTGAAACTGAAACGAAAGGAGAATGTGCCACTTTTAAGCATTACCGAATCGAGGTAAAAAATATTCGACCTGATTTTAACTTCCCCGTTACGTAAACTTACTTATTTACACTCGGTCGTAATCGCTGACCTCCTACGCGCTCACCAACCGCTTTTTTTAAACATCTTCATCTCTACGGATTAAAGAAGGCTAGGGCTTATTTTGTAAATCGTCGACAAATGGATAATTGATACAGAATATTCAAAAGGAATGTCCAGTGCATACGGTTAAATCGGTGAAAGAAATAGTATAAATAATCAATTGAGATTCCCCGATTAAGTTAAATGTTTTTATTCCTGTCATCTGTCTTTATTTGCAAAGTATTGTATTTTTTAACTAGCATTTAATCCGGCGTATTGGCCGAGGTTAATCATTTTTGGGGAGAGCGAATATTAAATTCGCTCGCGATAATGGCTCACAAGACGACTTCGGACTCGGATTATTAATGGCCAAAACTCAAATTTCTCTTCTGGCCACAACTTTCCGTAAACGTCCGCCGATCATGTTCCGGTTCCCCTGAGTTCCTTCCGGTTACACTACTGTCATCCTAGCAACGTGGATCCTTCGGGGCAGAAATCAAGTGGTCATCAAGATGTAATTATGCCATTATCTTACGCTCCACGGGTGGGATTAAATTCATCAAATAGCCTACATTTTACTCGGTGAGTCATTCCGTAAATGCCCCCCAAAATCGACATTGTTCTGAACGAATTGTTTCCATCGGAATGCACATTTGAATTCGCGAAATTTTTAATGCTATAATTGCCATACCGAAAAAGTATCAAGTATTCAACCGCCCACAGCATGCTCATGAACTTGTTCCTTAATACGGGCTATGGATTTAACTCGGAAAATAAGATTGTATTGCATTTCTTTCGCGATCATTTTTCCGATGACAAACATTAAAGCTAGTGAAACGTCCATTCCA
This sequence comes from Rhinocypha anisoptera, assembly GCA_011762765.2. NCBI lineage: Eukaryota > Metazoa > Arthropoda > Insecta > Odonata > Chlorocyphidae > Rhinocypha > Rhinocypha anisoptera. Next base: position 1,947 of record WURS02454035.1, read on the forward strand.
GTGTTGTATCGTCATTCCGCGAGGGCAAAACTACGATTTGGAAATCATTTATGAACGAGGCTGTCGTTTCGATGTGTGAGAGAGTATAGAACCAACCCTTTATCAAGTTCAACCGAGCCTGTGTTATGTTTGGAGGCTTCACTTTTTTAGTACTTTCCACTGTTTCTTTCTCAATTGATGGCAGTCGATAATTAATGTTGGTGCTATGTTGCACCAACCGTATGGAATACTTGAGCGATTATCATTGCTTGTTATTTCCCTTTTAAATGGTTTCAGTCGTAACTAGGTGGGATTTTTCCATCATACAGAATTAAAAAACAACAACACTGCAATTTCGCATAATAAGTGGAGTTGTTTTTTGATATTTCCCGATTCTGTATCCCTACAATCAAAATTCAGCAAACAGATAAAATCCACTATTAACCAAATTGACATGAATATAATTTGTAGTGATGGTATATTGTATAAAAAAACATGTACAGACGTCCAAAGTAATTGTTTTTAATTAGTACGATTCGGGATCCGACGTGAGCAACATCATCCATTTATCAACGAGGATGATGACGTCGTTGTTCAGGTCGAAATAGGAGTCCTCCTAATTTTTAAAAATTGACTGTGGACGTCCGTACAAGTTTTTTTATCCAATAAATTATGTAATCGTTCCACAAAATGAAGTCTGAGCTTGTGTCTTCCATATGGAATGGTTGTCTATATATGATAATGAATGACTTCTGGTTATCGAAACCGGGGTAAGAAAGCGGCTATTGAATTAGGAAATTTGGTATGTATACAATTTCTACAATAGACGTAAAAACGAATGATGATAAGCTTTTAGAGAATGGCTTCCTGTATGAAACGTAACACACTCTCGAATTTTTTTGTGAAAGCGAACTGCGAAATATGCATTTAAGCGGGAGTTTATGGGAAAATTCATGAGTTGCGAACATTAAGTTAGATGGTAGACGTAATGGTTTGTATGATCTATCAACTACATAAAGGTGTTCTTTCTGCAGTTGATAGAACACATATGTTGATAGATCATTATGTGACTATCTAACTTAATGGTCGTAGCGCATTCATTTTTCTATAAACGCCCGCTGTGATACATATTTCGCAGTCCGCATTCACAAAAAAAATCGAGTGCGTTCCTTTTCATACAGGAAGCTATTCTCTAATAGCTTACCGTTATATGTTTTTACGTCGATTGTGCTCGATATAATTTAATTCCGTTAGAATTTCAAAGTAGAAAAATATCACTTAGTAGAGTATCAAAGTAGCGCAGTTGAATGAAGAGTTAACAAAATTCTTTTGGGCGCATTTTTTTTAAGCAATGGGAAATTATGCTTAATTGACTATACAATGTCCTTTCAGTAAATATCATACGTGATATAGGAAATAGTTTCCGGCGTGACTTCGTGGAACTGCTTCATGATTAAATGAGGCACAAACTTTGAAATTCCACATCAATTTTATGTGGAATTTCAAAGTTTGTGTCACATTTAATCATATCATACCTAACTCATCCCGGAAGCCGATTTCTGACTAAAGGAACACTATCGAAGAATTTAAAAGAGAGGCAATTGGTTCGTGGATGTGAATTTACTACCTTTTCAGCCGGTAAAAGACCCTACCCCCTTTAGTGACTCCTCACTCATGTCTCGATCGATCTACATCGCGCCAATCGTTGCCAAAGGGTCTGCACTGCACTCCCCCTTCCCTATCCATTCCCCCTCTTAAAAGGAGATAAGGTCAAGGTACCTACTCGAGCCTCAAGGATAGAAATGCGACCTCAACGTGTAGTCCGATCTCACTTGAGTTTGGGCCGGGCTACATTGTCGTCCGTCAATTGAAACTTGACCAAGAGAGTGCGATGCAAGTGGCTTTTGTTCTTTGTTTCCCATGTACTCCAGCCTTCCAAGGTGGAATTAAAGAAAAAAGAGGTAAAAAAGAAATGGAATTCTTTAAAGGCAACATTTGCTTCGATTCACAGTGAATTTTTCCCAAAATGAGATTATATGTTTATTCCTATCGTGGAATATAAAAGTGGCCTATTACCTACTATCGTAATTAGCTATTGAATGTCAGTAGGGAGAATTGGGCACAGTTCGATGTTGTGGAAATTTGTTATTAGATTGAATTAGGTTAATACTTTCTTTTGATTGCCGTCAATGTAATGCTACCAGTCAAAAAAATCGTTGAAAATGGCAGTTAGTAATCGTAAGACCTTTTCCATTTGTAACCGGGATTGATAATAAGAAAGTTATCCTTGAAAAACTATGTTCATGTAATCCACGTATCACAGGAATATTGTATGTATTTTACTTAAAATAGGCTGCCTGGTGAAAGGATAGCTTGGGGAGCTGTGATAGATGAACCTGTCTTCGGACTGCAAACGCAGGATGGTGATCGATAAACGTGGCTAAGCACCGTGCCGACTGATTTTGCCTCCAATATTTTATAACCAATAAGGAATAAACAATGGAGAGGTATCTCGAAGTACCGTCGAAAGAGAGCCATTTGAGGAAAGTGTAGTTACAATAAGATGGGAAGTAATGGGACACATATTGAGACATTAGATGCGGTGAAAACCTGACTGGAAAAGATCTTAGGAGGAGAAAATCGAGGAGTGGAGTAATAAGACAGAATATTTGAGAATCATAAACTACAAGGGAGTGAAGAAGTTGGCAGGTTGAAGATTATTTAGAAGATCTTCTGCAAATTAATCATTTGATTTTTAACCTTTTACGATGATAATGTGCAATAAAGATTTAAATAGAAGACAAATGAAGAACTCCATTGACCTTTTTTTTACTATAAACCTCTCTCTGCAGTAGGCAAAGGTTGTACGTTCAAAACCACTTTCCGTGGTCATTTTACGCATATTATACAGCGATAACCTGAGAGAGTGAAGAAATAAAACATTATATGCATTTGTTTTGTTTTTTGTTGTTTTGCCGCCCTCGGTGGCGGCGGGGTAAAGTCCTCGTCTGCCATTCCGGGGGTCGCGGGTTCGAATCCCGAGTGGGTGGATTTTCATTCTTCCTTTAGTGTGTGTCGTCATCCCCCTACGTGTATGTTTCGTCCTTGTTACAAATTGTTACACTGTGCCACCGTAATTGGTCTAGTACTGCGCGTGGTAAATTGAGAAATAATATAAATAAATACACTAAAATTTTCTATGACAGAAGTGATTACTCGTGAAAACAACAGAAGGCAAATGTTATAAATGTGCCAAGGATGGCGTACGGGACGCGGAATAGTGGAGAAATTTATAGTCAGGAACTTCTAAGGTGTTGGAGAGTTTGGCAGGTGACAGTATGGATGAACTGTTACAAACCAATCTTCGAGTTGATAACCTGTGATGATGATTGTACGTACATCTTGGTAGAGATATTTCAGTTGCGGTCAATTTGCACATTTTTGGGGGTTCATCAAAGGAGAACAAATATTCTCCGCTAGCTGAAGTTATTCTTTAAAAAAAACCTCGTGGAATCCACTGTTCTTGAAATTGATAATTCCCCGGATCAACTCTTCGGGAGTTGACAGGCATACAAGGGGCTGCTGGACACACGACAAAGTGATCCTCCCCCTTCTTCTTCTGGCCGTGCGTTCCAGTGACTCGCATGCCGAAGAAACTCTTTGACGACCTTTATTTTTTTCGTTGAAATAGTGTCCGTCGGATTCCTCCTCCTCCCCCGTCCGGAGAATGTCCATGAGGCTTTAGCGAGCCTTTATTCCCTCTCCTCTGTGATCGACCCTTTCCACTACCGCGCTTACACGACCGTGAGGAGGGGCTGTGTAGAGATTTTACAGCATCGTTTTTTTTCTCCTCCGAGCATAATTCTGCTTCCACCTCCGCCTTTGTGGTGTTCGTGAGACCCTTGAACCGGGAGACAGGCGGCGCGGGCGGCGGTGGCGAAAGAGATTAAAGGCGACGTTGCGGTGTAATGGATGACTCGTGTGTGCGGAGGTGCGCCTCTGTTCGTTCGCATTGGACCGTGGAGGTGTGCACACAGACCACCCGTTTTCCCAGGAGAATAGGCGAAAGATTTCCATAATTTATCGGAGAGGTTCGAGTGACGCCGGAAGACGCGAGTCCTTTCCATCAAGCTGCACGTGATCTTCCCACAATCCCGCCACCAGATTGGGTGCCCGCGTCCATTTTCGAACCAACACTTTGCGTGAAAATGCAAATGCACGTTTTATTTTTAACGCCTAAGACCCCGATCGCCTTTTGTTTGTTAGTTTAATGGCGTCTTGTTGGACTATCCGATAAGGCGTTTTTTTTATATATCCACCATAAGAAATCTATCGTTTCAGGCGTAGCTTTATGTGATCTACTTGTAATTACAAGTTATTTGTCCATTCCACGGGAGTTTTTTCGGGCCTTGACGTCAAAGTGTCATTGCCAGGTCAAGTCGCGGCGATGACTCTCTTAAGTCGAAACCCGGATCGTTAACCAATAAAAACTCCAGTGGAACAAGCAAATATTTTGTCACTAATTATCCACCTTCCGTTAGAATTAGTGTTTGATTATCAAGACACTTAGTTTTGGTTGCTGCGCTGTCAATTTGAAGTTAATTTGTGAGGCTTGGTTATTTATTTTTCCCCAAACTGTATTTTTCGGCACCACACTATATGGAAACCATAGAAAAACTCGAATTTTTAATCATAAAACTTTTTTTACCCAAGGCACCTTACTCGATCGGTTGGTATTGCATGAATATATCTTGCTACACTCGTTAAGGCGACATCTTTTAATCGCCTGTAATTTTTCTGACGAAAAGAGACAACTAAACTCATTTCTCATACTAAATCCTATATCACCCGTTTACACCTGATGATGTCAAAAATTCGACTCCTACGTATTCTCCTACCACTCAGATCCTACGTATGTAATTCTAACACTCGTAAATCTACATTTTTTCTTTTACCTTCAATAGAAGGTTTCACAAATCTGAATCAACTTCCATCAAAGTTTCGAAAATTTTATTGATGTCATAATTAATTCATTCCTCTCACTGGCGTGCAGTATTAAAGAACATCGTGGCGACGTGTGCAGATATGTTGCGTGGCTTAGGGAGGGTAAAACAAAGATACTCGGGAACTCTATGGGATAGGCCATGAAATAGCTTTCATTATGACTTAAGCGCCGGTAATGGCGAGTCGCATGCAATGTTAATCTTCTTTACCCAGCCTTTCTCACATAGTTGATGTCGGACGGTCAATTTTCTTACAGTCTGCGTGAAGGAATACTTAATAATATCTTCCTGCCAACACGCTGCTCCTTGCATTCTCTCCCCCAGCTGCGTGCAGCCGTGGTGACGAAATCGTCAAGCCAATCCGCAAGGACATTCTTTGCGCAAAGCTACTACATATGTATCACCAATTAAACCCTCGTAATACACTAATCTTACAGGTTTGAGCTGAGGTGATTTACTTTCCCTACACGTTAATGCATTTTCTGGGTGTCGCATCTTCCTGAAAAACCACAGACCACACAAGGAAAGGAACTGGCTCCCGTAATCACCCTGCCGTGTGAATTTTCAAACGCCATGGGCTTAGTGGGATCTACCCTCACTTATCTAACCGACCTTAGGGTTGAAGACTTGTTGGGAATAATCGAATTGGCGCATAAAAGGTCTTCATTTACCTTTCTGTATATACCATAATGTTCAGCATCGTTAAATATATCTCCGCTTGACTATACCGTACAAAATTAATTGAGTGACGCTTTCTCAAGTCGTATTTTATGAAGCCAAATGAAGCTCGTCCGTGAGTAAAGTCAGGCTACTAAAACTTACGACGACCACAAATATCTAGATATTATAAACTACCTTCTTGTTTCACGTTTATTTCTTCTTATGGGCATTTAATTTTTAACAGTAAGGTGTACGTACAGAAATTTTGTTTGGTAAAAGTAATGGACAAATTTCCTTGCTTTGAAGAAATTTATTTATGGGGTTATGTGTTGTACGGCGCTTATTTCGACACTTTTCACTTCACGCTACACAATTCATTCTGCATTGAATGATACGAGAGAGTTTTGAAGAATGAAATAGATCTGATAGCCGTCGTTGAAAGTGAACCTTTGACCCCATTTTCTTTCTAATTCGTGCCAAGAGGAATAACTGCTCAAAACTGGAATGTGCTTATAATTAAAAGTCGGCTGATCGAGTCTGAGACCAGTTTGGTCTATAGACATCCATTTGGAGGGCTTTCTTTAGTTAGTCAGCCTTCAATCATCATCTAAGAAAGAAAACACTTTGCATTTCCACATAAATCTTAAGGAATAACTTTAAATTTCCACAAAGGATTATATGTAGAAATTCTACTAGATGTAGTAAATAATCGGTCCCTCCCTTGGAGTCATGAAGCAAGGTAACGGTGGAGATCATTTCCTATATTCAAGCATCTTTATCAGCATACAAACCATATCATGGCGAATAGTAACCCAGGCCGAGAACTCTTGCAGAGTTGCTTATACACGTTCGCGTGAATCTGGAGGACATGGACAATATTTAGAGCTGTCACTCGAAGTGAAATTACCTCGCCGATAATATCAAACAATGCACAATCCGCTTGGTCCATCTCATATTCGTTTACATCCCATCTTCGCAGTCGTTACGGTCTGAAGATACGTTTTGTGTACTTGTACTCTTCATTCCCCGAAATGATTTCGAGATCTGAGATTGAGACCCTTCTAGAACGTCTTTCCACTCGTAGGGAAGGAGTGGTATAGGGAAAAAAGCGTGTGTGAAACTTTAAGGTCGCCTGGGAAAGCGTAAGTGATGACGTTATTTCGGCCGCAGAAAATGGCCTTGGGGAGCAATAAAGACCATCGATTATTTTTTCATTTCATCCTTCAAATCCGAGCATTTTTCTTTTTCTATGTCGCATTCAATATAGATTTATATGTGCTCGCTCCATATTTTTTGAAATGTAAAAATGAGGACGTCTTCCTTTCGCAGAATTTTTCAACCTTCGCGAAAGAAAGGTAATATGTAGTTGTCCTCTTGTGGACTATGATGTAATTACTATCGCAGAGCCATGTAAAATAGAAGTCATTGCTTGTCGTCGTGGGAGGTGATTTTCCGAGGATAGCTTTTTACTCTCGTGATTGAAATAGAAGATGAAACGCGTTAACAGTGACCAAGAATATTGAAATGAAAGAAACACTTTGTAATTCCACACAATATATTTATTTTACAAATTACAAATTATTGATATGAGAGAAACACTTTGTAATTCCACGCAATATATTTATTCTACAAATTACGAATTACAAATTGTTTCTCTCATTTCAATATGCTGAGCAAATTTCACAACGTTATGCCCGAGACAACAAACTTCATTAAGACACCAAGGAATTAAAATTAAGAAGCTTCATTTTTTCACTTGTTATGATTACTTATTAACAATTCGCAGTCGAGGTTGATGTGAATTGTTATATAAGACTTCATTAATAAAATCTGTACAACAAAGTTGCCGGTTCAAATGTCTTGTCTTCTTACAGATTTTACTTATATACCAAGGGAAATCACTTTAAACTACTTCATAGGAGTCGATTAAAAGTCACTCTTAATTTTTTCTAAAAACGCTCTAAACTAGGTCACTCTCGTTCAATTTATGCGATCCGTATTCTGAATTTTAGCTAGTTAAATCATTAGGTGAATACTTTTCAGCTCAATTCCATCATCCCCAGGTACCAAAGCGACGTCACGGATTTAGGTGTCTATTTATGTTTGTTCTCGGTGGCGACATGACTGACAGCACATTCTCTGGTGATCAAACTCCTACCCTTCCGCAGAGTAACTAATTAAAGTATTAGAGACTCTTCATTAAACTCCCTTACCTTTTGCACCTGTCACTTGTACACTTATCTTCTGAGGCGTGCTTAATATATTGGATATATAATCTAGTATCAGAAAGCCGTGGGTGGTTAAAAAATAAAAATTCAGACGGTGTATGAACGCGTGTATTTGAGAAAACGTACCATTTCCCATAGTATTATTCTTTTTCAAGTTCACGGGGGTCAAAACTCGTATTCAAAGTGACGCGATTGTATCCAAACCTACCTGTGTCCCTGATCCCGAAGCCCATGAGCACACGGCCGCTGGAATCAATCGATGGATGGGGTCAAAAGTTGTCGGACCGCCCTTGTTGTGGAGGGCCTTGTACCTCGTCCTCCTTGAAGGCATATCTCATTGGAGGGACATGCGCCTTCCCAGTCTCCAAAGTACTCAGACCTTGCCTGGGTGGGTTACCTTGTCCTCTCGTCATACTTTTGCTGATACTACTTCTTATAAAAGTAACCGATTCCGGCTAGATGTAGTGGAAGTTTATGATGGCAATGCAAAAAATTTTAAAAATTTTCCACGGAATTAAATATTTATTATTACAACGTGTTCCGGCTGCTAGGTCATCATCAGGTACCTGATGTCGGTCTAGCAGCAGAAATGCATTGTAATAATAAATATTTTATCCCGTGGAAAGTGTTACATTTGTTTTGTTGCTACTTCTTATTTCAATGTTCTGATTCCGAACCGTCGCGGTAACAGTGCGAGGCAAAATCTGAGAAAAACTACCATTGGTACTGATAAAATATTTCGTTCAAATCTCAAGTGGTTAGTTCTAAAGTGGATTTCAAATTTGTTTCTGTCAATATGGTACCACCGTCGTTGTCGCTGATCGCATATTTATGTAATATTGAAGCTCCACTGCTCTCCCCATGCTCTAAGAACTGCAACACAGCCGTATGCTTTTCTGGGTAAACTCCGCATCATATCTGTGGAAACTGTCTGTGTGGAAACAGGGTTCGTCTAAATCTAAGAAATACCCCGCAAGCCGCAACCATGGCGTGTTCCATGGGTTGATTGTACACCAACCATGCATTCTCACAAGCACACATGCATAAATAATCAGGAATAGACCGATACCTTTCATGCAAAATATTTAAAATTATTCGTGATCAGTAACGCGTGCTGGATAACCCATTCTTTTCGTTTCAATTCACGGCGATTCGAATCCACAGAGTCGCGGTTGAGACGAATAATTCACCGCCTTATATCCTGATTCACACAAATAACAACGAAGTTGTCACAATAGAGAAAGAACAACGTATTCTTCCGCAAATTTTTATATAGGTACTACGTCTTTCACTGTGACACGGCATCATCTGGTACCTGACGCTTTGTGCCTATATTAAAGTATGTGGAAGAGTAAACTGTTCTTTCTCAATTATGGATAATTCTAACTTCCACGGATTGAATCCCGAAACCATTACATGTGACAGCAAATTATTTAGACTCCGACCATCGGTTATTAAAAAAACTTCCCATCTCATTTGCCTTCTCTTGCTTCTAAATATTTTCTGAATTTCAGCCGGGGGATCTGGGTGGAAAGATCGCCCCTGCCTTTTTTCCTTCTCCACCCTTCCTGAGAGGCTGCCTAATTCTTGAGATCTCTAGTTTTCCTTCGTCGTCGGTATATGAGGTGTCCAATTTAATTAATTTGCACACACCATACCTCAAATTTTATACTATCGAAACCGAGGGAGTTCACCATTTTCCGGTGGGAAGTTAAATGATCGACTTCCGTCGTAAGTGTGAACGTGAAGGAAAATCGTACAAAAACTATTTTTTTCTTCTTTATAGTCGTATATTTTTAAAGATACTGTCATTATGACAAAGCAACTGAGGATCAACCTCCCTCCATGAATGCAGGCGTCTATGCATGCCCAGATAAGAATTCAGTCCATGAGTACATAAGTAAATCATGCATTTAGACACTGAAATCCACTCTAAATTCATCTAGTATTCCATTTTCCCTTTCTAACCTCTATAAAGTAATTGATAAATACGATTGTACTTTGTGAAATTTTCCCGCTGTGGGACAGAACCCACGGCCCCAAATATAAAAAAAAATATTTTATCAAAATTAGGAACTAGACTTCATTGCCAACCTTGTGAAATCTCGATGTAACATTTGAAAGAAAAGGAATATAGACCTAAGGAAAAGTTTTTTTTAAGCTGTTACTTTTGCAGATAAAATCGACGTCATCTTTGTGATTAAACCGAACCTACTGGAGTAAAACATTTCTACGAAATCTACAAAGTTTTTCCGATTCTCAAGATATTTCATATATCGATTTGATAGACTGTTTTTATTATTACCATTGCTATTACATAAGGAAAGTGTTTGATTCTTATCACGTCGAAGAAGCCTTAAACTGAACCGCTACCAAAAACGTGCCAAGAAGCAAATGGGATTGGAGTCGTTCAAATCGCCGCTAAGGTGAGCTCGGTCGGTGGAAGCTGTTTGTTGCATTCCATGGCCTCCGCCCAATAATTAATTGCAAGGAAAGGACGATAAGCAACGGTATCCAAGGAGAAAGAAACACTCACAAGAAATCCACCTTACACGACTCCAATCTATTCGCCTGCCGTGTAACCTTCACTCGCATTCAACGCTGGTTTCTTACTTATTATCTGATTGCCAGCCCTTACAATACTGTCACGAATTTTCACCAAGCGTGCATTTGATGACATCACGGAAGGAAATGAGCGAAGAAGGCTATTTATTGGCAAAAATATCACTTGGGGTGACAGGTATAATCATAAGACAGTCGGATGCGAGACTATAGAGTGTCCCTTGGCAACAAGATGTTGGTTTATTCTCGATTGCGGCCGAGCTGTCTGCAAGTCGAGTAGACGAGGAATATTGTTCCACGTGCCACTATTAATTCCCGTCGCCCCGGACTTCGTGAGTACCCCACAAAAGAAGGCCTTCGCCTGTCCTTATAGGAAAAAATACGTATTAAATGAGGCCATGAATCAATATGAAGCTGCTCGGTTTTGTCGATTTGAGAAAGCTAAGGTTCGGTTAATCCAAAATAACCTTATTCATTGAAAACCCGGAGATTTACATTAAAACTCGTTTCTGTATAAATAAAAGAAATGTGAAATATTTATATGCATTGCTCATTTTATTTGTTGGGGATACAACTTATCCTTATTCATTTGTCTTTAGCCGACCAAAACTGGATTTTCAATTCTGTTCTGTCTCCGGGAAAATTACTCTAATCCCGTAAGATAACACACTGCAGCCACTGATTGAGATATGAGAGACTGTTTTCCTTTTGAGTGGATGTGTAATTATCATCAGTATAAGGTGTTACCGTAATGCACCTCAATATAGTCTCTACCCAAAGAAAAATTTCTCAGTAATTGCAATAAAATATCCTCTGATTCCAAAAGTACCCGTGCACAAAAGAAAAGCTCTCAAGGGCCGAAAATTTGGATGCATTTCTGAGAAAATCCTGAACTTCCCAACCAGTCTATCTAACGTACTCGGCCATATTAGCTAGCGAGGAAATAGCAGTCATATATAAGGGAGACTTAAGACCTGTGAAAATATACAAAGGTTGACAGGCGATGGGATACCTTTTTCCAGCCTCTAAAAACCGATCTTCGGATCGACAACTTATGACGATGAATTAACTCGTCTCTGAAATCATCCGATTTTAATGAAGGAAACTTACTCCCAGAAACAATGCAATTTGAACAGCAGTTAATACTTTCTCAGACAGAAAGCATAATTCAGTGTGTGCGAAAATCGCACTACGGTAAGTCATAAATGAACTTGGCATCCTTAGCCCTTTTTTTTACTTTACTACAGTTTTCTTCGCGGGGAAATGTTCCCTAGCCTTCCGTTTTCTTCATCGCCGGTCCTAACAAATTTCTCGCGGCACGTAGCACTTACGCCTGGCTCACGGGGAAAACATATGTCGAGGTGTTCGGGTGTCGCGTCGGGCCGTAGGTGTTGTCGCCCCCATAAGGGGATTTATCTCTAACCACTCTTGGATCTTTATGGAGACCGCGGCGAATAAGGCATCCCTCGCTGTTGGTACAAACGGCCCGTCGGGGGAGCGGGACCGTCTGAAACGATTTCACACCTATACCTTCCTTGCCACCCCAGAGCCCCACACGAATACGCTGAGCAGAGTAGTGAAACGTGTCGTGCCACGTAATAACAAAGCCTGGAAATTACGAAGTCGTT
>WURS02454045.1:0-14004 GCA_011762765.2 Rhinocypha anisoptera
GTTTGTGCAGATGGGTTTTTTCAATGAGTTGAAGAGGTGCGAAATGACCATAGCCGTCGAAGCACCCTATAAACAAATAATACTTTAGAAAACAAAATAATATGGCACAAAAATGGTGATGATCTGCTACAAGACAAGTCATCTTGAGGAAAACTTGTTTCGTCTTAATTTATCCCTTATCTTTTTAGTTGAAGAACTTGTCAATATCAACTGTTAGTGTATTATATAAAAGACATTTTTCTTTTTTATTTTTCAAACATTTAATATGCACAGTCCTTCCGCAGTGAATCATTTCCATGCGCCTTTATATTTTTGGATTTTCTTCAAGCACCTCGACAGCGGTTAAATAATTCATTCGTCGGTACTCTTTTGATGCGCCCTATTACATCGCGAGCCAAGAAAGGTACGGTGTTACATTTGTCATTCAAAAACATTTTCCTCTCAAATTCATGGACGTCAGCTGGGTTCCCGGGTGGGCAGGAGGAGAAATCTCCACGGCACCAGGTTACAGAACCGCGACCTTTTTTCACACGAGAGGATACTGAACTATTCATCAAAGACGGCATTCTCAGTGTATACGGTCGTCGTCCCTATGGCAAAATTACTTTAGCGTGTACTCCGGTACTTCTGGGAGTGATAGCTCTGTCATGAGGTGCTATCTAAGGGCTCTCTATCCTATCTATGCGCAATAAATAGAAGGTTTTGAACGATGAGCAAAATTTTCCCCATTTTTCCACCGTATTTCATACCATACACTCGCAGAATTCTGAAGGCGAGGCCTCCCTAGGGAAAAAAATAACAGCGCTCTTTCAGTTTTTAACTTATCTTATATCCTTCCGCTCCCCGTTAGCATAAAGTCGTGCAAATGTAAAATCGGGTACACCATTATCAGAAATTTCCTTAATAACTTCTATAACTTAAGCCCCCTTCCTAATCCACTCTAATTTCCACTCTTACGTATGGCATAATGTTTTGGTGTAATGCCACTCTTTATCTCAAGGTCTTATCTCTTCAGTAACCCAATGTATCAGGAATTTCAGTCAATACCCTTCGCATACATCATTACAGAATCGAAACGTTCCTCAAAAGCTTTGTCGTCTTAAGATTTTAATAATGATGTTTCCAGCGGTACCTATTCTTCTGAACGCTTATAAAATTGTCATGCCAATAAATTGTAGTAATGTGACGATTAGTGTTAAAGCGTTGTTACCACACGAATTATCTATAATAACTATTAAAAACCCGGTATCCAGGCCCTGAATCACTTACATGCACTCTAAATATTTGTTTAATATGCATATATAACTATCTTTAACGCTATATTTAATTATTCCATTTCTTGTTTAACTATTTACTCGTCACATTAAGGTCCTAGTTTGCATATACAGGTAAAATTGTACCGGTTGGCATAAATAGGATAAATATTACGTAGAATGGACTCCTGAGTCCATAATAATGTTTATAATTAATAATAATAACAAAATATATAAATTACGCGTCTCTGACGAAACACTAGTGAACATCACGATTACTCTTGTTATATTGATCCATTACTCCTTAAGTGAAAAGAATATTCGAGTGAATTTATGACTACGGAAGACCTTTATCTCTGCGGAAGCTTGCCAAAAAGGGGGTTAGGCTCACCCAGTGCTCGGCGCTGCGGCGTTAGAATTTCTCAAACACCTTCGGGGCATAATCAATCACTGATATTAAATAATTCTTCAAGAATTAAGATTCTCTTCTTTACCCTGCAGGGATATATATCCAATGAAAGGGAATGCAATGTATAGGACGAAGGCTGTTCAATAACGGTTAACCGAGTGAGTTTAATATTTCGATTAATCAATGTGCCAGTCGAATTTCTTCGGCGCCAGACAATTAGATAAAATTATATCCCTTAAATACGTTTTATATTGGAAGCGTAGCGAAAGGAGTAACCCGCAATTTATTCCTAAGACCCGAACAGTGTTGCACGAAAGAAATTTCGAGGAGTACTAGTATGAACCCTGCGAGGTTTGCTTGCGAAGTTGCAAGGTCCGCCGTAGATTGAGCACGTCAGTGATGCACGTTACAAGCGCCATGCTGTCATCGAATTTCGTAGATTGAGCACGCCAGTGATGCACGTTACAAGCGCCATGCTGTCATCGAATTTCTTCATTGCAAGGGAGAAAATTCCGGTGTAATCCATAAACGGCTCTGTAATGTGCAAGGGAATGCCGCTGTGGAAAGTATTCGCCACACACCATCACCACACCATCGATGAACATGGGTACTGCAAAGTGTGTTTGAAAAATGGATCCTCCAAGATCTCGCGTGACCAGGGCCTAGCAAAAAGGTACCGGGGAGGAATACACACTATTCCGGAACGCTGGCTTAAATCCAGAGAAACGGAAGGAGACTTTGGAAAATTCAGTGTATCTTAATGGTTGTGGCAATGCGATGCCCTAGTTGAAAAGTCGTTTGTCTGAGAAATAAATGTTGTTTCACAACTTTTTGAACGCTACTCATAACATTTCTTTCGTTAAAAAAAAACTCCGTCGCGGTTTTGAAATGAAAATAATTTACTACTCAATCAGAACTGAGCACAATAAGCAATGAAGAAAATTTGCGATTTTGAATTCGAAATTTACTCACTTTCATCTCATCAATTCGAAGATTGGCTTGCGGTAGTTCCTAAAATAAACCAAACAGCTACATTTCAACCCCTTCACATCTCTGTTGTTCCAAACTCTACCATTCTCCCTTGCTTAATCTCAAACAGCAGCCTTCGCCCCAATCTCTAGGGTTCTCTACTCCTAAGATCCTCTCCAATTAGGTTTTCACTAATCATCATGTCTCGTGGTATATAATATTACTCTCCATCTTGTTGCGAGCATACTGTCATACTATATTGTGCCCATAGTGACATTATTTTGAAAGGCTCCTCGGAGTCATTGGTCATTACTCATTGGTTTTTCCTTGTTGGTCATCAAATAAAGGAGGAAAGAAGTCGGACGGTGCTCATCCACCTTTTTGAATTTCTTCTTCTTTTTTGGCGCAACAGCCCAATTCGGGCCTTGGCCGTCTCCAAATTTTGCCTCCAATTTTTCCTGTCATTAACATCGTCATAGTTCCTGGTTCCTTGGATATCTCTTGCATCACTCTCCACCTTGTCCGCCCATCTTTTTCTGGGTTTCCCCACCGTTCTCCTTCGTTCCATTTCCCCCCTGAAAACTTTCCTCACTTATCCTCTTTTGTCATCCATTCTCTTCATGTGTCCTGTCCATCGTAGCCTCTTGATTTGTATATATTTTGACAGACTTACTTCACCGAATAATTGGTACAACCCATTGTTATATCTTCGCCTCCAGTGTTCATTCTCCTTCGCCAGTTGTCAGTATATCCTTCGTAGTACTTTTCTTTCGAATACATCTAGCATATTTTCATATCTCTGCGTCAATATAAGCGCTTCTGTGCCGTATGTAGCCACTGTGCGTATTAATATTTTGTATAATTTTACTTTTGTCTGCCTGTGTGGTTCTGTTGATTTTATTAGGACCTTTTTGATCACCATCCTACGTTTGTAGTCGGAAGATCGGTTCATCTATCGCAGATTTTACAAGCTATCCCTGTAAGCCTCTTCCTTCGCAGCTGCTAACTCTTAACATTTTTTATTATCTTGTTTCTCGTATGCCACCTTTTGCCTACCTCTAGGGCTCTTCCCCTCATACGGTCCCTTCCAACACGCTATTCAGTAAACTCTCATGCCCGTACATGTACCCTAGTTAGCTTTCCCCTTCTTCTAGTAGGTTTTTCCCAGTCTGCTGAGGTAAATATGTTTTTTTTTCCCTTTGTCGGCCCCACTCGCTGAGTTGATCGGTTCGCCGCATCGGCCAATTATTATTTTTCCCGGATCCTTTTTTTTTATGTCCCCTCTGCCGGAAAAGTCCCCGAAATCGCCCTGGGAATGCGACGTACTAACTTGTCCATTTCGTAATGGTGGCGACGTGCACTTGCACCGAATAATGATTAACCGTCGTCTGGAAAGTTTCCTTCGCAATTGAAACTCACGGAAGGCGACTGCACCATATAAAAATTATTTTCTTCACTTCCGTCTCCATACGAGCAAATGCCAGGGCAAACAAAATTGGGGAGCGGAAACCTTTAATAAATATGTTCCCCTAAAAGATTATAACTCACTCTTCACAGCCATGAACTTGAGATAGAAAGGGTTATTGGTCAAGCAAGGAAAGAACGTAAGGGAGAGGTAAATTTCGCAGTTGCATATCTAGAAAGATTTTGAAAGATAGTAGTGGAGTCGGTTCGGAAAACAGGAAAGAAGGAATACAGTACGAAGCCATTTAGGCACGAATAGGGTAGATGTTATGTTGAGGCTATGAGTGAATGAGAGTTGGATGGAATAATCCTTCTGGTGTTTCTAAATCTAGTAAATAATGCAATTACTTACAGAGACAGCGAAATATTAGGAATAGAATTAATGTGAAATTGCCAAGTAGTACACAATCGTTTGAAGTGATCGTAAATTTACTTTCGATATCCTAGTTATATTTCGCGTATTTATTTATTTTCTTATGATACGATACGTTGCTGATAGGTGAAAGGCCCACTGGGATTGAAAAAAATCATTAAATTAATCAATAGCAATTGGGTTATAGGGGTCTATAGAATTTAAGTGAAGGTATAATTTTGCTTTTGAAAAAGAAGAGCAAGGTGGATAGCGCACAACCTTAAGAATGTGTAGAATTCGTGAAGAACATAATAGATGGAAAAAATAGAAGGGAAGGCCCCGCGTGGAAGGCCTAGGGACACATTTATAGCGCAAATTAATAGGAGACGCTAGGAAGAACTACCAAGGAGTAAGAGGAGTTAGCCCTGGGGGAGGGGGGGGGGGGGAAATGATGGAAGGTTTGTGTCGGCTAATTTTCGGATTTAAACGTTAATACTTTTGCCCCTTCACATTTGTGGAAGTCATGCCCTCCCAGTAAGCTAAGCGCGAATTGATTTCGCCTATGACCGATTTTGGTTATGAGCGGATCACGCCGTTTGATATTACCTCTATCACTGAAATTCCAGGAATTTCATTAACGCTCTACGTAAAATCACGGATGGGGATTAGATTCCCTAACACAGTAGCGTAAAAAGTTGACGAAACCGGTACCTCAGAATGGAAATGCAAAAATACTCCCCGTATAGCCCAAAATATATCACCCGTAGAAGATCGCATGTTCGCGATGTCAGAAGTTAACCACGCCATAGGGTACCTTTGCTCGAGACTCTTGGCATTTGCAAGGAGGATCACGCAAAGGTCGTTATATTTCATCAGCAAGATTAAACCCAAGTCTATATGAATAAAGTACTTTTTTTCCAGTTCTAAGCTACTTGAGGGAAAATTAAAATTAAAAAAGGTATGCTTTGCGTGATTGCAGATTAGATAATAATGAGGAGAAATTAAACGGAGTTATAGTGTAGTGGGGATAGTGCTAGAGTAGGGGTGACCTAAAAATTAAGTTATACAACACATTTGTTTGTAAAAAAAACGAAGTATTAGGAAGGTATGTACTTTTGCTACTGCTGTAAGTGATTTCTGATTAGCAGTTTGCAAATTTTCTTTCTTGATATTATTACTTTGCTTATTTTTTCCTTAATTGATTTTATTTTATTCTCAGTGACGTGTTTCTCAGAGTGACTCATTCCACTTTCTCTTGTACTTTTCTCTTTCGTGCCTTTTCCATTCCTCGAAAGCGCCTTGAATGTAGGAATTCATTAGATTTTTAAGGCGATATATTATTTCTTATCATGAATCAGGGTTATTCAAACAAAAGTCATGCATTTCTGGAAAGCAAAATGGTTTCATTGAAGAGTCTTCCAAACCATACGATCTGCAGTGCCAA
Source organism: Rhinocypha anisoptera (assembly GCA_011762765.2). Classification (NCBI taxonomy): domain Eukaryota; kingdom Metazoa; phylum Arthropoda; class Insecta; order Odonata; family Chlorocyphidae; genus Rhinocypha; species Rhinocypha anisoptera. The sequence goes on from WURS02454045.1 coordinate 5,892, forward strand.
GTGCGAACTTAAAGTCTTCCGTGCCTGGAGCTAGCTTGTCTTCCAATTTGGATGACGTGTTCTGTTCTTAACCAATGGGTATGCGGTATCGTCTTCGTAACTATATGTATGGAATGTGTAGTACAGGTTTCTACTTTCACTAATTAGAAGGAGAAGGGTTGATGACAGATAGAGGCAGATGCAAAGAAGGTGTACATGAGGATTATGAGTTACTCGTTGATTTATACGTCACTATTTAAATTCAGGAGGACTGCATCAAATTCAGTATATTTAAATCCGTGATAAAATTCACCACTAAATTGATTTATGATACATTGTAGGGGAGTCACCATCTTTTCAGATAGGGGGCAGCTTAAAATTTCATAACGCTTAAGGGGAAAGAAGCAGGTATTATGACATAGAAACATTTACATCGATCAGAAAATGATTTGTGTTCAATTAATTATTTATATTTGTTAATGCCTTTTCATACTATAACAAAAAGATGTTTAGTTATAAGCTTTTTTTAATGAGTTCTCCATTTTTTTTATTCATATTTTTTTAAATTAATTTTTCTATGGGGGGGGCAGCTTCCCCTGCCCACCGCTGCATATTTTTGCAACCTCTGGGAGTACAGTCTCTCTTTGCCTAATTAATTCAAAGTACTAGGTTATTGATATTATGAGAAGTGATGATAATCTGGGGGGTTATGTATTCCCGGAGTAACCCAAGTAATCCGTTTTGGGTTACTAACTGTCTAGCGTGTGATATTTCAACATAACACTTTATGGTCTAGGCCGTTTGACAACCTACAATAAAAAATTCTATTACTGAAACTAAATCGTTATTACACCGTGGAGGGAACTGATTAATCTTACACTTATACACGTTCTCATACAATTTGAACTGACTTTTAGTGTTTGCTAAGGTATTACTATTCAATTAAAAGGTCGCAAGTAATTCTGGTGGCTATTGGCTTAGAATATTGGTTAATGTGAAGCATGTCCTGGTCCAACTATTTGACCTTATAGCAGCTAGATTCTTGAGGGATATGCCCGGAATACGTTTGTCTTCGTTTTCACACGTCATACTTATACATACACTTAGAAATGGTAGGCATTCGTCGACTAGGATTGGTCGAGCTAATACTTTTTTTTTCATGCCTCAAGTTTAAGGTAAAATTTGTGCGTAAGAACTCAAAGGTCTAGAATTCTATTTATCGTTCCTAGGATAGCTCTCTAATTCATATAATTTTTTTTTTTAAAGCTGTATTTAATAGATTCTGGAAACATTGACATCATCACCTTTCCCCGTGGAATTCTTTCAAAGAGAAGAATGTCATAGAAAATAAAGAGACCCAAAATTATTGGAAAATAAAGTAGGTATGGTCAAAGGGATAGTACAATTAGAGACATGGAATGATTCGCATAGTCTGATTATATAATATATTTGGTTTAACGAGACAACGAAATACTATTTAATTACTATTTTACTACGAATCAAGTGGAAAAATAAGGAGTACGTTATTCCTTTTCTCAGAAATGGATTTCCACATAGTTAAGCCTGATAATATAGAATATAATAGATGACAGTTTTTAACTTGTATCAAAAAATCCAACATACAAAATAAACATAAGCAACAAATCAATTAGTCAAAAACAGGCTGTACTTTTGCTACTTTGACCTTTATATTACTGTTTTGCACAATAATTCAGCCATAGTGGTACTTTTTGTAGAATGCACAGATGGCAATGGCCATTTAGCACCTCAAAATGAGGAGAAACCCGATAGGACAAACACAACACCCATGCCTGAGGTGGGACTTGAACCCATATCCTTTGGTTTGGCTGGCATACTTGTTATCGGACAGGTTATCTGACCAGCCAATATGATCTATCAAAGGAGGTTGGTTTCTGAAGACACTCATGAATTCTAATCTTTGAAACTAAAATGGGTTCTGTCGTCAAAACTCATTCTCTTTCAACTTAATATTCAGAGTATCATATAATATGTCACTATAAATATGTAATATGTATATGGTCTATAGCTGGAATATGGCAGCCGTAAATATAACAGAGTTATTCCATTCAACTGTTCAATAGAAGTTATTATAAGAAAGCACACAAAAACCACTATAAACTAGTACAGTATACTAGAAGAATATACGACAGTACATAAACATTACAAGGCTTTTCACAGATTATGTGGTCTATGGTGATTTGATGTGTAAATGATCAATTAATACTATCATAATTATGCCATAATTTTGGATGTATATCAGCTGTACAATGAATACCATTTTCTTATAAACATTACAAGATTATACATTCGTTTATGCATAACTTTCAATTTGAAAGCATCAGAAAGCTCCATACTTACGTTATGGATACCATAAGAAAGGAAAACTTAGTCAAAGCCATCATGATAATAAAAGGGAGATAATAAATGGAGACATCCAATAAAACTAAATGACAGGAAGTAAGTGTAGGCCGAATCTTTGGTTTCACATCCTGCATTTAGCCAAAGTAATAGTTCATCAAATGAAATTGAATGAGTGGAAGAGCATTTCAAAGATAATATGGTAGTAATATGCTAAAACATTATTTCTGGAATATACATACATATTCCAAATCGTTAATCCTAACTTGAATCAGAATCTGAGTCTGTGCTTGAAGAATCTGAACATTCAGTTTCCCCAGAGCTAGAAGTTGTATATTCTGATGAAGATGAATATGGTGAAGAACTATCATCACTATCACTCAATGCTTCTTCAAAATTTGTCATGGTCAATTTGGCAAGCCTCCGTTCAATATTGGCAGCACTTTTTTCTGACTTAGTACACTTTGACGCATTTTCATTCACTCTCTTCTTCCCTGCTTGGGCCTCTATAGCAATATGTTCCAATTCCTCTAATGACAAGTCAAGATCCTTCTTCTTAGGAGAGAACTGGAAAATAATTAACAAAATACCATAACTCAAGAATTCAATTAACTAAGTTCAAAATATGTCAAATTAATAAAATTTCTAAAACATTCTACATCTGGCAAAGCATGACAGAACCGCTGATGCAACAATGTCCTGAAATGCAGGGAGTTGTATACTTTTCAGAGTAAAAAAAATCATCAGAATCATGGTGAATTTTTACTCTGACTCCTTTACTTGATTTAACCCTTTTGCTCCATACAACATATATGTACATTGTTTCACAAACATTAGCGAAATTGTTCATAAATGATTTCCCAATATTTTGATGATCTAATACCATTTTTAGATGAAATTCTACCCTTATTATTGATGTTTTTCCTGTATCAAGGGCTGAAATCATACCAAGAAATACTGTGGGGTTTTAGCACAAAAAAAGTAGTTATGAGTAAAATGATCTCAATATACTGTGTGATTCATGCTGTATTTCCAGGATAATATAGGATTTTTCTCTCAGGTTTCCTTTAAATATTTTTATAGGGTTTTTTTAAGTTTTCTCAGGAATATATTTCCTGACAGAGCAAATGCTTGAGGTTGATGTTTTATTGGACATATCTGATGAAGCTTATGTATCGGTGTAATAATGGTTTTTTTTTTAAAGCTCTTTTTTTGTCACTGCAAAATGCCTCATAGTAACATCTTCTTGCTGTATTCCCTTCAGTCCTTTCCGCAAGTTCCCCTCAGTATGTTCTGGACATATCTAAATTGAGATCTTGGTTAATATTGACGATTGGATTTCATCTACAAATTGCCTATGCACATGAAATTCATTTCTTTGAATATTTGTGAATTTTGAAATAAAAATTTCTTTTGCAAAGCCACTGCATATACAAATTAGACCAATGACACATGCTGTGAGAGGGATTGTTACCACTGTCCCTTTGCCAAGAAAAGGTGCCCTGCTGAGAAGGGTTCAAGAGGGAAAAATTATATACCTGGGAATTTATTTGCTTTGGCCTATCCTGAAAATGAGCTCCTTACAGAAGATTAAAATTTCTCTTTGCATAATTGAGTGCCGGGATTGTATTCCAGCTTAGTGATCTGGCATTAAAGGGTTAAAAGTTTGAAATATAAATATGCCAATGATTTTTTTAAAATCCAGATATGTTTCATTATTCAGAAAATAGAAGTTGATAGAATATGTCTTTTGGGAATGAATGAATGAATGTATTGTTGAGAGAATAGCATGAAAGTTACTGAGAAGGCATTAGGAAGAGTCCATCTCTCTCTCTCTCTCTCTCTCTCGCGGCCACCCGGGAGGCAAAGATGAATTGATTGGTCAGTCGGTCGAGTGATCGACCGGTGAATTCATTGGCCGAAACGTTTCTGGAGTAAAAAAAGCGGAAATTTTCGTTGTCGATGAAACCTCGACAACTTCCGACAAAATAACCCCTGATACAATGCCGTCAGAGCGAAAAAAGGCAGCAAAGAGGAAAAGGTAACCGCCTAAAATTCACATGGAGTGGCGTTTTCAAAGGATATCCTCAGTTTTTTCGTTGGTAGTTTAATATATTCCACTCTGTGACAGCTATCGGTGATTTTCGCTTCGTAGACGTCATCAAATGAAACGTTTAATGCCTGTCACATGTATCACATACACTTTGGGTTATTACTCTGTATTTAAGCCATACGATACTACAGAGATCGATACTCTTATGGACAGCTATACGATTTCACGGAACCTATATGAATACAAACTCCAAACTGATTAAAAATAGTTATTTTCTCCTTGCTTAGAGGTAATTATTTTATATATATATAATTAGAGAAATTTATGATTACTGTTTCACATTTCATTTGATCGTAGTTAAAATGTCTGAGTATTTATGCGGGTAGTAGACATTTACCATTAACATAAAATACGATTTTGAATTGTGGTTCTCATCTTGAAACTACATTATGATAAAAAATTTGAGTGCAACTCTGTTATGGAATGTACATTCTGTATTTAAAAGAATCTTGATTGAAAGCATTAACGGGCATGTATAATTGGTGAATTATAAAATAAACCAAACTTATTACCTTCTCGCACCGAGAAGGTACATTGAAAAAATTCGTTTATTCTAACTATGCTATTAAAATACCCCTTAGCAACAACCTAGGAGGCTAATATATCTGTTATATGTAATATATAAGTTAATATGTGGTATTACTCCATTTCTCAAAATTATAATGTATTCATTGCGCTATAAATCTTTTAAACTGAGATTAACTTACTCATAATTATTATACAAATCATGCCCTCTTGGAATATGAATTATTCATGCGATAAGTCACTACATTAGGAATTAATTTTATGTAATATACTACCAAACCTGTTGTGAACTCTTAAATATAAATTTTCAGATTATAACAACGTGGAATGATTTTATATATATAAGTGACACTTTTATATTAGTTTCAGCAACATTATTATTTCTTTAAGACCTGTAGTTCCTGATTGTAATTAATTATAAATTATTAACTTGAAGTTAAGGTTTTGTTTCATTGGCCAGAATATCATCTCTCTTCGGAAGACTAAATTCAATTAAACATTACCGATTTTATGTTTCCTATTAATCAAATATTCCTAATTTTAAAGCATTCGTTTTGAGAAAAAAATCTATCATTTCTGGTTCATCTCTTAAGTTTAGGAGCCTCCAGACTCCATGTGATCTCAATCTCGTCCAATAGCAGATTTTTATGATTATTATCGTAGTCAATTACTCTTAGTTGGTTTTCTTCAAGGAACCGGGTCTTGGCCATTATAAAAATGGCTCTTGGCACCCATCCAATTAGAGAGATTTTTCCCAGTTTCGTACAGGGTGCCACGTTATGCTTCTCTTCAACGTGGAGCCAATGTTTGGGGAATTGAGGAAATGTATTAGGTCGCCGCCGGTTCGGGATCACCAAGGAAATTCCGAAATTGGTATCGACGTCGGGGCAGCGACGGCGACTGGCCTGAAACAAACCACGGCCGCGTTACGTCCGTTCGCATTCGCCGTCGCCGGCCGTAGTTACAGCGTCTCTCACTCGCTTCCCCGCGCCCTCCCTCTCGTCACTTGGCACGTCCACTCTCGTCACCCGCCGACCAGCCCGCACGGAAACCACCAACTTCGACCGATCTCTCCCGCCCTCTCTCTCTCTCTCTCTCTCTCTTGAGGGACCAGACACAAGTTTTCCATCAAAAGCATGCCAATTCAGAACGTTACCTTAGCCGCCAACCGCACTGCCCACCCATCACTTTGCCCTTCACACTTGGCTCGCCTCGACAGAGTCAAGTGTGAGCCGATGTCGGATGGCAGGCAGGCAGGCTCATCGCTCTCACTCCTTTATCCAAATGCGATTATAGATTTCGTCACCGACTACGCATGTCATTCCGAACCTCTATGGCAATACCTCCTCGACGGTATTCAACCACTTCAAATCATTGTCCCCCAGGATGACATCATTTTCCGTTTCGGTGTACATCAGTTACGCATAAAAAAAAAACGTCTGAAATAATAATGATGTATGGGGAGTTAACGCACTTTATCGTGCGGGAAGATTTTAAGAATCACATAAAAAAGGGAAAGAAACATTCTCTTTGTTCGAGTTTTTCTCTTATGTATATATAAGAGCTGGTAAGATACTTTTGAGAATTTAAATAGAGCGCTGGCGCAAACGTGATTTACTGCACGAAAAAAATTCTAATTGCTCGATTCATAAGTTGGCACTTGGCACATATTTCTTAATATATTGCTGACAAAAGTAAAAAAATAATCAATTTGTCAAAGTATGTACTGAGGAGATGTCACATGACTAGCAATGACAATCATAGGACATGTATTTATTTTCAGTCTCAATTTTTTTTATTTTTATTAATGAACGCACCGAATAACAATTAAGATTGACGAATTCGATAAGGTGAGGTAGCTACTACCTCAGAAATGGTTAGACAAACTTCGTATTAGCAGATAGCATGAAAATACACATTTCAATTACAGAAATATCGTATCCATAATAATCATTGGTCTTTCCAAACATTTGTCTGTACTTATTTCCAAACTTTGTATTGTAGATAAAGATACTTTCTAGAAGATTTAGTAAACACGTTAATATGTCCACAGTGAACGTAATTTATAAACTATTACGCGTTATTCGTAAAACAAAATAATATTTCTTTTTTAAATTTTTGGTGAATTAGGCCTGATCTCTATCGAATCATCAAAATAGGTTTTACACATTAACCATTATTTTTGAGCGATAATAACACACCAGTAGCAAAAATATCTTATTTCAATAATTGCATTAATTAAGCCTGGGATAGGTAATTACGAACTCTTCAGTGCATGCTTCAAATCAACTTTGAATGTTTTATACAGCAATTCCATTCATAATGAAAAGAAATAGCAACATTTCATTATGAATATTTCAGCATTTCACTACATCACGCCTGGTTCTTTATTAAGCAATTCTATCATACGATAGGCGAAGATTGTCCAAAAATATTTATCTTGTTTTCTGTAATTCTTCTGACGGAAAAATAAAATATTTACCACGCGATAAACAACATTTAGAGCCATATTAGCTCACAAGAACGATGACCCTAGGGACCTAATATTCATCTTTTCTCAGATAAACATCGTCCATGGCAGACGAAGCACTTCCACCGAACCTTATCTTTGTTTACAGCTGCGCGCGCAAGAGCTCATAGTTAGGAACAGCCACTGTGCTCCGCCTCCCATACAGGACGCCTTCCATTACCCATATTCCAACATCTTAGTACTGAAAAAAAGTTTTTTAAATAATCGCTGGCCAAAGAATGACTGGAAGTGCTCTATAAAGTATGGAAATGTGACCGCCACCACATCCTCTTCCATGAAGCGAAACCCTCACCTCGCATTCTTCCCACTCCTCCTTTTCCTCGGGCGCTCAAACTGCGAGACCCTCTCACCCGAGTCCTCGCGTGTACGCACTTATAACCCTTATCCCCGGCACCCCTATAATCTTCTGGCTCTAACCGCTCATCTTCATGCCCCGCAAGAAAAAGGAAAGTATACCGGCGCCGACACGCCCCCGTTCTTCCTCTCTACCCTCTCCTTGCAAGCGTCCGGGATGCAAAACGTGCCCTATCCTCATTTCCTATCCACTCCCCAACAAATTCCTTGCCTTCCCTCTCCCTTCAATACCC
>WURS02454056.1:0-14003 GCA_011762765.2 Rhinocypha anisoptera
CTGGTGTATATATAATATCTGCAATTAATCCTCTTTTACAACATAAAGACACAACTTAGCCGTCAGCCACATTGGCACACCCCTCTTACGCCCCTCGAAAACCGTCTGTTCGTCAAATTCTCCAAAATTTCCTTTGAAAACGTTTTTTTTATCCACTCCTGAATAAATCCTCACCGCAGCTATTTTTTTTTCCTCGAGCGAGAACTCACATAAATTTGTAGAGCATCGAGTTTATTGCCCATCTAATTCACACGCTATCGTTCATCGAATTTTTAAATATTGGTTTGTGCGTTAAACTTCTTTTTCTTTGGAACATTTTTAAAATTTTATCCTGCGTATAAAGCAACAATTCGACATATATTTTTGTGGAAAATAATTACTGAATGCAGAAGATAATATAAAAATAGCTCTTAGTGTTTTCCACCTGATTGTACTCGTTCTTTTGATTCTGTTTAATAACTTTCTCGGTTATATAACAGGATTGATGGTTATTATAATTACCGAAAACGACGACACATTGTAGAAAACTGTTTCTGAGATTTAAAATATTACACCCTCCTTAAATTAAATATTTATGAATCTTCTACTTTTTAAATATTTACTCATTAGTTTAAATATATTGCTCATTGTTTGATTTAATTGGGCCATGTTACTCATTCCTAACCAAATATCTAGTCTATAATGCACCTATTGTATCATATTCATTTCAATAGACTCATTGTCATTGTAAACTTCTGGATTACCATTTGTTGCCAATTGTTATTAATGTGTTATTAATTGGAGTTATTTTATCCCAGAATTTCAAATGCGATCCATATATTATTTTGGGCTGCTGTCCCACAGCATTCGCGAGTTTTTCCACTTTCATGATGAAACTAATGTGTCATAAACACGGTTATGTATGACAAATATTTTTCTCAGTTTCTTCTAATATTTTTCCAATGGTTTATAATAGTGATTTTTTCTAATAATCTATGGACTCACTTATAAATATTTACATTGATTCCATAAATACTTAATTCCAGGAAGGAAATTTTGCTTTAATTTCTGACGACTTTCCTCTAGCAGAGAAAGGTTTTCGGCAGCATTGGCTAGTACGCTTTTAGAGGGTTTTTCAATTTGTAAGTCTTTGAGGATGCCCCCTTATACAAACTATTTTCCTGACAAAATGGAATCACTTAAATCAGATTTGCTTTGCAGCTTCTTATATTCTATTCTATTTCCACTAAAAACAAATAGTTTTTCATATTCCACAAACACACAAAATGGTAAAATATCCTGTAAATTATTATGTGTGTAAGCAATTGATGTTGAATTGTTACAGTGACTTGTAAACTATTTCATTTTTTTCTAAATTTTAGTAACGTATTTACAAATACAACTTCTATATGAAATTAGATCGTGGGATTAGAGCATTCTTGTTTGTTTCTATTTTGTTCCTTTGTACATTATAAAATAATACAGACGAACATTGTTTATGAGTATATTGTTATCCCCTTGCATTTTCGTGGCAATTCAGCCTTACAGAAGGTTACACTTTAGCTTATCCCTAACTCGTTCCCAAATACTGCGTAATTCATTTTTTGTAATACTGCATAAAATAAATGTTAGGATGAGATTATATATTTTTAATTCTACTATTTTCATTAGATGGAAATCTTTCTCTCTCCTCCTCAGATATTTAGCATTAATAACTGAGTTTGACGAGTAAGGCGATTGACGAGTAAGGTAATTTCTCACCTTGAAATTAAGAAGAAGAACTCAACTGAAACCTCGTTATCTCACGTCCTATCCGGAACAGTATGAATATTTATGGAGTGGTAACATTGATAGCGAAAGCTATCGGCGTCACCTCAAATAACCAGTATTGCGATAGAACAATAACGATTAGTAATATTAGATCAGGAAATTCCACCGGGCCACAAGATGGGACTGGACATTTACCTCAGGTGAAAGAAATTCGCTATTGTGCTAAAGAGAGATAATGTAACTTGGTTCTCCATAGAAGTAAGTCAATGCAGAACTTAGGTTTTGTCGTCATCAAAGTGACAGAAACTAGGTCGTGAAATAAATTATCTTTGTAAAACACATAATGTGTGATCCACAAAACATTCAATTATAAATTCACCTATGCCTCCCTCATAGGATTTGTTTTGCCTCTTAAAGATGTCCACCCATATTTCCTTCCCGTATTCATGATTCAAAAGATTCCTAATACCAATTCGAATTCTTTAGAACATGATATCATATGTATATAGAAGATATCTCGTATATTGCAGTCATTACGTAGTAAACAATTTCAAATCAGTGAACCATTGAAGTTATGTTGTTCTTCATATAATTTTAATGAATTTATTTAAGCTCTTTCCTCGATTGTACACAGCCTTTAAGTTGTCCTGGCCCAATCGCCATTTACATTTCTCTTCACTCCTCGTGCAAAGATTTAATAAAACAAACGTCCCCGACTTGTTTTTTTGGAGCCTCAATGGAAATTTTTAGAGCCCTATTCATCCACTTTCACCTTGCACGTAGCCTTCTATAAAAGGTAGTACAATATAACCATGTCAAAAAGCCAGATCAAAGAGTAAGAACCGGGGTATTGCGGGGAATAATCCGTCCTAGGAAAGGGTGAAGGATCGTGGTACTGATAGTTTCTATTGCTGTACGCCAAGAGAAGTCTGATGTGGACGAGGGTTTTCTTTCAATTTACTCTTTAAACCCTATCACCTTTTCACTGGGTAAAGTAGGCTTTAGCCCCTAAAGTGAGGCCCGAATCTACACTTTACCATAAAGTGACATTTTACCTGAATTGGTGTAAAGTGACATCCATGAAATGTGGAAAGACCACTTGAGCAATTCTAAAGTCTACTTTAGCCTTAAGTCTCGACTATGAGTCGCAGCCTAAATCTTAGTTTTTCTATAACTTAAAAAAATGGAAAGGATTCACATAAGGTTATATATTGCCACTTTCGTTAAGAAATCATATTCATCACATGGAAATTCACACAATGTAAGTTACTACCAATAGAAAATCAGTTGATAAGATGAAATGTATTACACCAACATTGTGTAAAGTTAATTAATAGAAAACTAAGTTTATAAACCAATAAAAAGTGTAATTTTAAATATGTATGTAATTATTTTCTAAAATAAAATATAATAAAAACAGCTATTCTTTCTCCAACCAAAAACAGGCAACTTACCCCCATCTGTGCTTGTATCAGTAAGAGGTTTAGCAATGATCTCACTCATAATTAAACTTTCATCTTCTGAACCATAGCTGAGGATAAAATATTTTCCTTTAAATAAAGTGCTTCCTTTAGAAGGGATGGGGCCCAGTTCTTCATCATGAAATATAAGGAACATAGAAAAATACATAAATAAACATAAGCTTGCATAAAAATAACTTTAAAATGCATACAGTAAAAATTACTTAATTTTAAATGAGAATGGTTTGAAAAAACTATATTTAAATTTGAGCACCATAAGTCACAAGAGTTTATCAGCTAGAGAGTTTACAAAGAAGAGAGAAGAGGATAAAGAATTTATCTTTTGAGTCCAAGACTCCAGAGTTCCAAATTGAAACTCAAGGTAGAGTTTGATTCTGGGACTTTGGACCTTATATTGAAGAGTTTAATCACCCATTTTTCTGGATGTTAGTTCTACATGTTTTTGAGCTTAGTTTCATTCGAGTCTTTCTATCAGCAAACAAACCTTTGGATAAATTATGGTATTGGTAAATGGTTTCCTATTTATGAGAAAACCCACATTTAATGGGATTTTTTCAGTGTCTGTTATCTACTTTTCTTACTACCTCATTAATCAAGTATATATTTCAATATCATGAACAACAGGTACTCCAAAAGATGCAATTCATCTACATACCATCCGATTTCAATTATAAGAACTGCTTCATTGGAAGATACTTTTTGCAAATGGTGGAAAATGACGACAGACTACTATGAAGAGAGTGAGAGTTAGAGAACAATTAGGATGGATAACTACATAACATTAGCTTAGAAAACCTAAGGGAGAAGAGGGATGAACTCTTATGGAGCTACATAGTGTTCATAGAACTAACTGATGATAATACCTTGATGATAAAATGTCATATTGCTATATATGTATGAATTACTCACCAAATTTCTAATAGTATTTAAAAATTAACTTTAACACAGTTAGGCACAATGTAATATACTCCTGCCCTATGGATGGGCTCAGTTCTGGGATTAAATTGATTCTAGGTAAAGACAGAGGGGTATGAAGGCTATTGTAAAGTTTAAGGAAAAAGTACTAGGTAGTTCATAAAGCACATAAGTAAACATCAATAAAAAACAGATGTTGGGTGGGGGATATCTGAAGGGCCAACTTGGTTAGCAAAACAGGAGCAATGTGCAATATGAAGTAGGAAAAACCTGAGAATTCACAGCAGTTTCAGCAAAAGTAAGAAAGATTGGTGGAATAGCAAGAAAAAAGCACTGTATTGTGAATAGAGCATAAAACATAATATAATACATGTAAATGCATATGTATATGGTGGTCAGAAGGATTGACATAATGCTATTATGAAGATCAATTCAGGTACATGGCACATATTTTTGCAGCAGGTACAGTAAAAGCTGTTTCATGAAGATCATGGGCTACAAATAATGAAAAGTGTAGCCATGAAAAGTGTTACTGCATCAGACTATTATGTATTGTGCTAGTTAAACTTGATCTGTGATGATAATGTAATAATATTTTTTAACCCACACTTTACTCACATCAACAGATATTTTCTTACCCATACATTTAATATGATTTCTGTAACATGACACTTACGGCTTTTTATTCCACTTGAATGCCTGGTGGATGGAACAGCTAATATAGGCGATTCAGTAATACTCAACTGTTTACCAACACCCTTTCTCCTTCCAGGACCTTTACCCTTATTGCCAGGGGTTAAGAGTGGCTTAGGTGAAGTTGGAGGTTCAAGGCCAGGAATGCCTTCATATCCTTGTTCACTACTATCACTTGTTGTACCCAGTACACTACTGTAAAATTGAAAAAAAAGAAAGATTTAGGGATTGACAATAGATATTTTCTATTATTTTTGGTTACAAAGTGATACAAATAACTTATAAATGAAACATCATCGTAACAATAAATTAAACACTATCAATTTCCACAATTTTATTTAAAACTACCTGGGTTTTGATGCACAGAGTCATCATTAGGTCACTAAAGAGATATTACAAACAGCCAGGTATATATACACAAATGAGAGAGAGAGAGATGGTATTGGGTATTGAAGTTTGGGGGCTGGGTGGGGGGGCTGAGAGGGGGCAAGGAGAGAGTTGACAAAAATTTTGTCGATGTATCGATACCAACAGAAAATACTTTGAACTAAAGCATTAGAAGAGGCAAACAGATGAATTTCCACTAATTCCATGAAAATGTCTGCTAACAAAGGAGAGCCCTTTGCTAAACTTCAATTTGAAATAGTTTTAGGAAACACATTTCCATGGCTTCACACAATTCACTAATGGGGGTAGGGATTGCCTACTGAAACAGGATATTTTCAGCTACACAGCTCAGCTAAACAGGCTAGGTGCCGGGTTTCATTCGTGGAGACTCTCGGGAAGAGATTACCAACATCAAAAGAGACAATAAAGCACTTTTGGGGGACTATCCAAATAGTGAAAGTTGAACTATTGACAGTGGTCCTCCCCCACATTTTTTGTGTGTCGTCTGGCTTGGGGAGGCAATTGGACAATTTTCTAATATTCCTCAACTCTAGAAGCAAGACAATTAATTTCACTCCAGAAAGGTAAAAGGAGGGATCTCCCAACTTCTTAGACATCACAATTCACAAAAAAATCAAATACGGGAATTTTCCATTTTCAAAAAAGACACACAGACCAAGTTATTCATGTCAAGTTACGGCATAATCTTTCACCAAGTGGCCTACCACTCCATGATTCACTGACTAGTAAACATACCTATATCACACAGTAGAACTTGCTACAATTAAATGTATTGTTATGAAGAACAGATATCCCCCTCAGTTAATCAAACAATTATATCAGACAAAATTAATCATGATAGCTACTAAATCCATCTTTGGAACTTCCTTTAAAAATGAAACCACAAAATAATGGAAGAGGATATTTTAACTGGGTCAATTATCCCACATAGACATAAATATACTGCCAAAGGATAGAATTAGATCAGCTTTTTGCATCAAGGCCTACCTTCTCTCTATCAAATCTATTATCCCAAACAAAGGATAAAATCCCAATAATAGAAAAGAGCGGAGTGCATCAGCTCGAGTGTGAATACTCTGCTGTGTACATCGGGCAAACAGGGCAATAATTCCAGCAGAGAGTTAAAGAACATGTAGCCTGTTTATGGAATTCTAACAAGAGCTCACAATTTTCTAAACATCCAAAGGAAGAAATTCACACGAGTGATTTCATCCCCAATAATCTTCATACAGAGAGGAAGGGACTCTGACTTGACCCTCTTGAGTAATTAGAGGTAAAGGTTGCTTCCTCAAATGATAAAATCATAAATGACATGTTACATGCTTCCCGGTCACCCCTCCTCAACCTTCCTCTGATGCATCACTCGGCATTCAATCCTCGCCCACCTTCCTGCCCCCCTCCCTCTCACAAACCTTCAATAACCTATATCACCCCTCCCTCTCATTTGTATATATATATATGTACAAAATGCCTAAAAGATACACAGGAGATGGACAGGAACACACAGAAAGAACGGCACAGTTAAAACTTACATGATATTTTGGGCATTTCAGCCCGTCTTCAAGCTCCAAGGTAGACTCTACCTGTGTGTTCCTGTCCATCTCCTGTGTATCTTTTAGACATTTTGTGCATCGCCAAAAGGCTACTTCATTGTTTTCACCTATATATATATATATATATGTACCTGGCTGTTTGTACTATCTCTAAAGTAACCTTATGATGATTCTGCAAGTTAAAACACAGGTAGTTCCAAATAAGATTGTGGAAATTGACAAAGTAGTTAATTTATCGTTACAATAGAAACAAAACCATAAACATTTTATTTGAACTCATAGCATTACGCACAATTAAATTTTCATTAAAGCAGACTTCAGGAAAAATACCTAAGGACTTCTGAAAGAAAATAACTTTAAAATCTCATAAAACTAATCATCTTCAAGCCTTATAGCTTGTACATCAAGACTACATATTTAAAAGAAACATCTGAATAAAAGTAGAAACTAGACAGGAATTCCAGATGAAATGTGTGGATTAATGGTAAGATATGGTTTATAAGATTTACTTGCACCTTTAAGTCCCTTAAAGGAGAGAATGGAAATGGGTCAATGGACTTTCATTAATCTGTATATTTGGCAAATGCATTTGATGATATGTATCAACCAGGATGGAATAGCCTGAGAAAACCCAATTCGAAGATCATGACTGTGCCATATGAGGTACCTCAGCCAGTATGGAGATCAGATAAATGTGTTAATATCAGGAGTTAGAAGATTAGGAAGAATAAAGAGATTTAGGTTTATCAGATTATACAAACTTTGCTAACAATAGGAGGAACAATTTGAAGCACAAGATCCAGTTTAAGACAGTCATGTTATGACATAGGAAAAACCAAGAAACAAATAATAATAATAAAATTCCCGTAAGGTTGAATCAAATATAAAGGGGTAGTCATAGAATCACCCAGAAGAAGCAAAGCATCTCCCTCAAAATTTGATTGGGATGTCATTCTCTCTTGACATATTCTCTATGCAAGGTGACACACTTCAACCAACAAACACATCCTTGGACAGTATTTGATGGTGCCTTTTCAAGATGTCCTCCTGTAACTTTCCCAGTTTGTCTCAGTTACACTGTCCTGTTAGTTTTGGTTTTATGGGCATATTTCATTGGTGTCACCCCACATCAGTCCCAAAATATGTTCAGCATCACCTTTCCCATGTTGATGATGGCTAACTTTTTTGGCAGTGGTGAATCGACATGGTTCCACTGTTTGCTTTCTTCCTCTATGTCAAGTCCATCATCCTACACCCATCCATGGTGGTCACATGATCAAAAAATTTATCAAGATCAGTCTAACACAGCTGGTACACTTCCCCAAATACTTGGCTTTGGACCTCTCATTATATGGCAGTGAGAAGTTATGGAACCCATCACAAGGCAACCTTCAACAGGTGGAAGACATTACGAAGAATTCACATGAGCTCATGACTAATGAGGATCTTTAAGTAAAGTCTTAGTCAATAAAAAATTTAAGAAAACAATGATGAGGCAATGGAGGATTTGAAAATTGAGGAATTCCAAACCAAGATTGGAGCCCTAGGTTGTGGAATACATATATCAACATTTTGGCATGAGACTGCAGATAATGCATGTATATATAAGTATGATCACCACCGTCGTACCCTCCCAAGACCCTCTACAGATTTTATGGCCCCTCCTTTCCAAAAAGGTTCAAACAGTCACACTTTCTTATTGTTCCGGAATAGGGTGCCCCTTTCCAGTGCTGTTTATGAAGGTTCACAACCCTCAGGCGAATTTCATCCAGTGAGATTTGGGAAATTCTCTTCTGACATACCCTCATCCTTTCCCTCAGTTATCCCCTATTTTTGGTAGAAAGCTGGCTATTAATCAAAGTAATTGCGTATTATTTGGTATCAAATTAATGCGAAATTAGGTACCAAGGAAAATAAATATAGTTCATTTTTTGATATATTTCTGCATGAAATAAATTATTGTCAATTGTATCTCCACTACCCCCTAGGAGAGAAATGGGTGATGCAGTCAATAAGGGTCACCCCGGGTCCACTATGTGCTAAACCTTTGCCAACACTAGAAGGGAAGAGTGCCACCACTACTTTTTCTCATCCGCCGGCACAAAAGAACGAGGCACCTGCAGCTGAGGGGTAAAAACATAATCAAAGAAAAGTGGCATTACCTGAAAATGAAAACTAAAATACTAAAGATAGCAATCGGCTGATGAAAAAAAGGTAACATAAATAATGGATAAGAAATGAATTACTGAACATGAAAGATAAAAGTACAAAAATTAAGGAACTGAGTATGAGAAAGTTTTACAAAAAAATAAGAAACAAAATTAACTGCAAGGCAATGAAATAATGGATGAAGAAATTTTGCGAGGAGGTACAACAAAACCTTAAACAAAAGAAATTGAAGCAGCATACAGAACCGTGAGGTAGGACTGGCATGCAGGCATGGTGGAAATACATGGTAGGACAGAGGAAAAGGAAGAGAATGCTGAAGATAATGAGAAAGGAGATTTCAGAGTACTCATGGTACAGTAAG
Organism: Rhinocypha anisoptera; assembly: GCA_011762765.2. Classification (NCBI taxonomy): domain Eukaryota; kingdom Metazoa; phylum Arthropoda; class Insecta; order Odonata; family Chlorocyphidae; genus Rhinocypha; species Rhinocypha anisoptera. The sequence goes on from WURS02454056.1 coordinate 9,330, forward strand.
CATGTAGCAGTGATAAGTTGTGTTGAATGCAGAAAAGAAACAAGAATAAAGAATGGAGTAAGACAGGTATGCTAAATATCACCATTGATCCACAATGCTTACTTTTCAAAGCAATACAAAAGATCAAAGGGAAGATAAAAAGGAGTGTCAAGATACAAGAAGGTAACATAATTTATTTACAGATTAAATTGCCCTACTGGCAGAAAGGAGATCTAATTAACCTGCAATGAATAAGGACATGAATAAATTTCACCTTTAAAAAATAAGTACATATTACACTTAAGTAATGGTTTCCAGCAGAAGGAAAGTTAAAAATTTGAAATGACACTATTAGGTAAGTGGAAGAATTTTTCTCCTTAGCCAGCAACATCACCAATAATGAAATAAGTAAAATTCAATATAGACATGTTATAATGTGAATATGTATTACTGAACAGGATTTATGGATTTTTAAAATTCGATAAGTTTCTAACTTGCTTGTAATATAAATCAACCATTCTTTTTCATTATCCAAGAACCTAAAATTAATAAAATAAACTAACCTGGATTCATTCACACTTGTTTCAAGTTTTTTTGCAGAGATTGATCTACTTGGGCCTGGCGAACTTAAACCAGTTCTGGTGCTGATTGAAGAATTGGAAGACATTTTCCTTCTTGTACGTCCTTCCAATACATTGTCTGATACGGAAAAAAATAAAAATGTTATTTATATTTTGAATAAACAAAAATTTTATTACAAACCAGGCAAGCTTTTGTTAACTAGTATTAAAAATTGTCTGGAAAATCTCAAGGGGTGCCATGGCATAACAGATTTAACAGTTTCAATTTGCTTGATTGGAGTCACGTTGTAATTTTGACATAACTGGAGATTCTTAGTAGATACCTAAATAATTTTTAAAGTGAAGACAGTGAAAATGCAAAAAATTAATTGAATAATAGCTGATTATTGTGACAAGGAACATTATGCATACATATAGTCTGCCTTTATATTAATAAAGAAAGATCAAAAAAATTATTTTTGCTTTGCTTCTGAGTTATTTTCCAAAAACACTCCTGCCCACTAATCAATTAGTTTTTTTAACCATTTTTTATAAGGATATATTAAAAGAAACAAGATACTTAAGGATATAACTTAAAAATTGACACATTTTTTACAGCCAATCTGAAGGTTATGAATGCTGTTGAAAGATTCTATACAGGCTTAACAATCTGAAGATCAGTTTGAACCACATCTCTAGCCTACCTTGGCACCTGTTGTCAAGGAGATGGCAATTTTACACTGTTAAAATATACTTTACTTTGACTGGTTTTGATGTCACTTCATCATCATCAGCTCTAGAAATTTTTAATGAAGTACGAACATAAATCAAAACATCTGGGGAAGTAAGGTGAGGTGAGTGGTGGTGTTAAGACAAGACAACACAATTAATTCAAGAAGTACCCAGTACCACTTAGTTACAACTATTGTTAGGTGGTTTAATTAATTGTTGGGATCCTTAATTAAAGGGGCATAAAATTGCCATCTCCTTGTCATTAAGGTGTTCGAATTCCACCTCATCATGCCTGACACTATGCAATTCATTTGTCACCTGTTAATCTCTTCATGACTTCATGGTTTTTAATTCTAACATTTTTCATTAAGTGTTTCTTCCACAAGTGGCTTTCCTCTAGAGTTATACTCACCCAGCATCTTCTAATATAGTCTTTACTAAAGAATAATGCCTCATGATGTCTTAGTATCCCTCTTCTTCTTGCAAAAATAGTTCGAAAAAATAAAAAGGTTTCTTTCTGCTGATTCATCAAATTACTTGTTTATCGGTTAAATGAACCATCTTTAATTTTCAACATTATTATATAACCTTCACTCTACTTTGAGGTTGATATCATGCCTCACTTCTTTATAAAAGTAAAACACCTTGGTACAAAAATAAAACTTCCTTATATCAAGGCTAATATTATTTTCAGTAAGTAGGAATTACTTCTGAAAGTCTGTCTTTTGGTTAGGAAATTATGTTTATTATTTCTTTCCTACTTCTTCAATCAATGGTGATCTCACTACTAAAGTAGCATAATTCTTCCTCCTTGGTAATGCATCATCACATATTTTTCCTCACCTGTCACTAAGGCAGTGTCATCTGAAAACAAATCACTTTAATCCCTTATTCTTGTACCCTTACACTCCTTTTACCTTTCCTTTCATCTTGTTTATTTCTTCATTAAGTAAACATTGAAGATCTACAGTAATAGAGAGCATCAGTTTTACTTCTTTATTTTCACCTATCTTCTGCATTCACTATAACTTCACTGTGCTTAAATCTGCCTGTATGGCATACCACAGCACAGTCATCAATTCTTCCTGTACCCTTACACTCCTTTCTAACTTCTCTTTAGTTTAATTAATTTGATTTAAATTTAGAAGATCAAAAGCAATAGTGAGCCTCCTATCTTATTCCTTTCTTTTTGATTCCTTTTCTCTGTTTTCACCACTTTTTATCACTGTTGCTTACTCTGTATAGGGTTATGAAATGATACATCCCTCGAAAAGTGTCATAATGATAATAGTTCTTGATCATTGACACCCTGGTCATGAATGAATAAAAAATTCCCATGCTATATCATTAAACCAGGCTGTATCATTTCATAATAGATTCCATTAAACTATGCCTGGAGAAAAACATTTCTCTGCATAGAGCATGTATAAACCTTCTGTATAGTTCATTCCATCGTGTCTGGGATACATTTTATTGTTACAATCCACATAGCAATAAAGCTTCTTCAGGTCCAAATAAATAACTATTGGTTTGTCTTGCTATAATCTCTTCTCCAATATAACCCTCAGAGGAAAAATAGTGTCTCTTGTTCCTGTCTTTACCTAATAGTCTTTCACTTTCCTCTCCTTTATTTTGAGTATTATACTCATGAAAATCTTTGATACCCCAACAATATGGAAGTGCTTGCGATTATCGTCTTTTCGTTATGTTACTGAGACAATCAAAAAAAGGTGACCACAGATCTTTTATTACAGTATCACATTCTCCTGATTAAGAGAGCTCCTTTCTCACCATCAACCAACTCTTCCTTTTCCACAATTCTGCCATGCATTTTTCCTAAGAAACATACTTTAATTCTTTCATTCTATTTACATTATCTTCATCCTCAACAAGGGTTTCCCCATTAGTTTCTCAAATAGCATTTACATTTGCTCTTTAAGGATCCTCACGATTCTGTAAGCCTCTTCAGTTTTCTGTGATTTACGGTTATGTTGCACTTCTTCACAAAGTTCTAACCCAAAGATCTAAAAAGGGCATTGCCCTTGTAGAACATTGGAACTATTGGAAATAGGAACATGAAAATACAACTTAAGGGTAAACAAGAAATAATTGACTGCTGGGAGTTCATGGCAGCCCAGTGAGTAGAGCACTGGGCTACTTAATGGAGGGACCCAGGTTTAAGACCCTGGTGACACCTCTGGACACATCCAGCTAAACCCAAGTTGTAACATTTTATGTTAGTTACCTCCTGCTAAATAAAAATATAGAATATGGTGAAAATTATAGGCCTTTAATGTGATGATGACTGCATCTGATACCCTAGAAATCACTTAGCAATAGTCATACCCAAGCTAACATCAGCCTTCCTTTTGGGAGTTGTCAAGACAGGATCCACAACCATATCCTTCAAAATATTTGCTTGATCTTCAGTTAGACCTAACTTCGATCTAGGAAAGATCTTTGTTTCACCATTATCCAATTCTACAGTGTAGTAAACCTCTTTCTTCTTCCTGATAGAAAATAATTTTTAGTATATAGTAAATATTTATACTGACTTCCTTTATAAAAATAAAGGAAGTAAGTCACATTTCAATTAATTCTGATAATAACACGAAATACTCTTTTTACAAAAAAAGGTTTTGCTTTCCATGAAATAAAGATAAACTCGCTTGGGAGTATAAGATTATATAAACACTGGAACTACTCCAGTATAAATACTGAAATGCATAGATAGAGCCATCTAACTAAAGATAGGAAATCTGTACCATTCAGGCTAAGTAAATATACTGCAACAGGAATTAAGTCCTTTGATGAACAATCTAATGTCTGCTTATAATACTATTTTTACTTCCATTTTATTGATGCCAATGTTTACTAATGAGGTAACTAACACCTTAAATAAAATATGCGACTAAATTTCTATAAATCTGGACTTTGAATATTTAATCACACCCTTCCTTTAGGCACCATTTATATTGATGAATCTCCATGCTCAAAACCATAACATGTTCTATGCACACAGATGACCCTCGCTATTCACAGGGAATGCATTACTCCAATGTCTGCAAATATTGAAACTAACCTTCTAGGGTGAAAGGATAAGTAGGTTCTTTGGAAACAGTTTTAAAGATGAACAAGATGAAAGTACATGACCAAGAGGCATTTAATTTTTTTGACATATGAATAAATTAAATAATGACATGAAAGTTACCCATGAAAAACATTTAATTAAGAAGAAGTCAATGAAAATTACTAAAAAGGAGGTGAAGTTCTCTTCCTTGGATGATCTGTTGCAGCAATTTTCAATCACTGAAGCAAATCAAGAGTATTTGAGAAATGGTTAAGGCCGAGACTTTGTGGAAATCCATGTTGATAACAACAGAAATAAAACTTTGCGTTCCAC
>WURS02454076.1:0-14002 GCA_011762765.2 Rhinocypha anisoptera
GGGGGGGGAGGGGGGGGGGGAATTCATTAAACCCCATTGCGTGTAAAAAGTTTGATTGGAATTTGATCATGCAATTAACATTTCATTGTCGGGGAGCAAACACATACGGGAACGGAAGTGGACTCCTGGTGATAGTTTGGCCCCAGAGCAGGGGGGTTTTTGTATGGTGAGGGTGGGATGGCGACGGGGTGTTTGAGGGTAGGAAGGCTTCACATCTTTTCGGCAATTAACAGTATAGCTGGCGCGTACACCCTCTGACTTCATCGGAGTGCTCATTTCCCGTTTGCCCTTGTTTTCCCTGATCGAGCATTTTCGTGCCTGGCGGGTGTTTTAATTATTTTTTATCCCACGCTGCCATTCATGGATTTAGCGGGCTTGTTTGCTTGACAGGTGCGCGAGATTTTGTTGCCTCGACATGAAGATTTTTTTCAATTTCTGCGAGTTCCCTCCGTATGTTTTTTTTTAAATATGTGAAAAAATGGGTGTGTCATAAGCAGGTTCAATCCTAATTGTTTTGTAGATCTCAGTAGTCTGTTTTCCGGCCACTAGAAATTCCCGGGATTACATAGATTTTATTTCATCTTCTTATTCACAAGCATTATGTTCTTGTAGTTTTTTATATGCTTAAATGCAAGCCATTTGTTTCAAAAAAATAAAATGGTAATTTTTATTCGCTAATAAGAATTAATGGTGAGGACTACTACTGTTACCATGGAGGACAAATGCTTCTCCAAGGGTCAATCGTGGTCACTATGATTTATCGCAAAGTTGGTAACTCAGGACGCAACTGATTGGTGCTGACACCGCTCAACTAGATCTTCTAAATCAGAGCTCGCCGTCTTGGCAGTCGTTGTTTGAATTTTGATTGAGATAGTGTTTTTTCGTTTTTTGTTGTAAGCAAAGCCATAGTACATATCACTATTAATCACCTGTTTCACTGGTTCTGCTGACATACTAATGATTACATAGTATCAAGGTAGGCTCTACTCTTGTTCACATAGTTATTTATTACGGATTTTAATCACAGTATTTTTTTTTAAAGTGTCGAATAAAACCATGCGTTCGGGATAATGGTAGTCACCATGATTGGGGTAATGGCAGTCACAATGTCGACTGAGCCTCATAGGATCCCATTATGTTTTTATGTTTCCAATGGTTAGAAAATATATAGACTAAATAGACTGCAGAAGAATTGAAAAAAGCAAAACAATTTGTTGCTGAAGGTTTATCGATGAGAAAGCCTGCTGAAAAATTTAAAATCCTTTTAGCACACTGAAAATCAGATTAAAGAGTGGAACTGATTTTGACCCGCGCTTATGAAGGAAATACGACATTACTCCTGCACACCAAAAAGCTGTGGCTGTCATGTCAAAACATTATCTAAGATTTTCTATGGTGTCACAGCAATAAAGTTAAGAACAATTAAGTTTGAATGTGCAGAAAAAACCATTTGGACCATTGATTTAATAAAGAAACTATAATGGCTACTTTAGACTGGATATATGGGTTCATGGTAAGGAAAAAGATGTGTTAGGAAACCTGAAGCAATTGGTGTAGGAAGTGCTTTAGAGTTTAAAAAGGGCGTAAATAATTTAGCGTTTAAACAGACTTCTTTTAACCTTTTTTTTTACTCTGGTAATGACTTTTACGTATTTTGCTCTTGTATGTTGCTCTTTACTTTACGTATTTGCATAGGATTCTTGCCTATCTGTCATTTTTACTAAAAAAAATATGTAATATAACCAAAAATATATACATGTTGTTCCGTTAACATGGTTATATCATTTCAAAAAATCCCAATATTCCTTATTGTATAGTTAGTAAATAATCACTGACACCACTGACTGCAATTACCCCAGGGTCGGGGTAATACCGGTGAAAGCTGATATTTTACTTTTTTGGTCATTAAATAAAAGTTTTGTTTAAATACAATTTTAAGTTATTAGTGAAAATGAAAGAGTATATGTATACTTTTGGGGTTGTAGTGTTTCAACAAATAAAATTCATAGTTTAATATTTTTTTCCCCCTTATGTGACTATCACTCCCCCAGTCTCCCCTATTCTCAGTTAATGGGGAAATACGTGTCTTCAACCACTTCGCTTAAATCTCTTTTGGAAACTCGATCAAAACAACCACATTTCATTAAATATAAAATGAATCATGTCTGATTTTGCTCATTTGTTTGCCTATGCGGAATTCAGCATTTGCTCCCGTACTTGTGCGCTAATATTTTCGAATGATTGACAAATGTTTGGTGGTTTAGTAACGTCGAAATGCTCTCGGAAAAGTTTCCTTGTTCTTTAACGATGCAGTTGCTATAATTGGAAACGCCGTGCTGTCGTCTCTCGTGCATAAGGCAGGAAGAAAAGTTTTGGAGGTGCCATTGCTGAGTGCTTCCATTGATTGAAGAGTTCAAAAGGGTGGATTAAGGTGCTGGGAGATGTGGGATTTTCCGCGATCTGACCCTTTTTTTCCTTTCCCGAGAAAAAAAAATAGTACGAACTTTCGCCCTCTGGCTGCGCAAACGCATGCCGATCGGCCGGATCGGAGGAAGAGTAAAACTCACGTTGGCATTCCAATCAGTTGTTGTAAGAAGGATTTGGCCAGGGGAGACGTAAGTGTTCCGTTTGCGATTTCAATTAACCCGGGATTTTGAAATCTGGTTTCGCTTTGCTGCGTTTTCGGGAATTGGTCGGGAGTGGGGAGGAGAGAGAGAGAGAGTGAGAGAGAGAGATGGAGGTGGTGAAGGATTGGAGGACTGCTCCACGCTTTTATTTCCTTTCTGAAAAGTTCTGGAAAGTCATGCAAATGCTAGGGATTACGTAGGGAGGGGGGAGGGTTGGGATTTTGCAATGCTTTATTGTGTTTCTTTTCCGAAATGAATGTGATTTTTGTCCGGCGTGAGAAAGGAACGAATTCCACCATTTCGGGTTCCCCAAAGGATTATGCAAATGTTTCCGAAAATTTCAGAATGCGCTAAATGTGTCCGGCATCTCCGTCACTTCCGAAAATTATTGTTTTTACTCATGCGCTATTGATTGTTGTATACGATGATTTGTGCGGGTATGGTTATTATACATTTCTAATGAATGAAATAATACTTACTAATACGAGGTAGTAGTATATTTGTTTATAGGGTGCTTCGACGGCTGTGGTCATTTCGCACCTCTTCAAGTCGTAGAAAAACCCTTTCCAACAAAGACAACATCCATGCCCTAGGCGGGATTCGAACCCGAGACCTTTAGGGTAGCCGGCAAGCACGCTACCCACCAGGCTAACCCGTACCTCGTATTAACGAGAAGTCTGTTGAAGATCCCTTTACCCTCATTATTTCAAAATTATAAAGATTCTATTATCCTCTTTTAGATGGTCAGTTGTACGCGATCAAGTGCTTTGTTGCTATATTGAGATATTTTTCTATACAAGGAACCGTGAAGCAGTTGGCTATTTTTTCTCTCCAAAGATTATACATTGCACAACATATTTATTTATTTATTTTCTAATCTCCCACATACAGCACTAAAAGTGCCAATGTGCAGTGGATACCATAAAATAAAAAAATAACAGTGACGAAACACACAAACATCCATGCCCTAGGTGGAGATGGAGAAATCCACCTTTTCGGGATTCGAACCCGCGACCTCCCGGGTTGGCAGACGAGGATGTTGATGAAGCCGACCCCACCGCCACCGAGGCCGGCTTTGGGCACACATGTGTACCCTGGTGCAAAATGATATTAGTCGTCGACGCACCCAATAAAACCAAATAACTAATACGTGTACCCTGCCGCACTCGTATTAACGCAGGTGTTTTTGTAGTATATGATTATAAAAAAAGGAGAAACCTAACCTCCCTAATCCGTAGTATCCTTTCTCAAAGTGAAAGATATGATTCAGTGAATCACATCTTGTAATTTTAATTTTCCTATCCTGAATAAGGGAGCAGTCCTGTTTTATTTTCCCGCAGTGCTATTTTTATGCCTCTATCACAAGGTATGGTTTGAATGTATTTTAAGAATTTATTAATTAATGGGCATCGTAGTACGAATCTTTTGAAAATGATGTCATCATATTGATAACCTCTGAAAAAGGTAAATTATTCGTTCTCGATTTTGAACGTCAAATAAAAAACTTCACATTCCCCCAATTCCAGCTAATTCAGCGATTTTTACGTCTCTTTATTTAAATATTGGGTCTAAGATTATAGCAGCCAAATTATTACGATAGCCTTGTTGGAAAAGTTATCCAATAATCTAAATCGTCGTGAAGCTTTGTAAAGACAAGTAAACAGGTATTTCATAACGAAGAAAATATAAGTTATCTATTTAAATTAGGACTATTGAAAACTTGCGAATTAAAACTTTAGCTGTTTAAAAGAGCTCATTGGCACTTTTTAAACATAATACTTCAAGGATCGGCTCCCGGTTATAAATTTCTGTCGAGGGGATGTTTGAAACAATTTTCACCAGGTTCTCCTCTCTGATCTAGATACAGAATATTCTTAATATTCATTCCAATGGAGATACGACTGCATGCGTTACTTTCTGCCTTTATCCAAATTTATTTTTCTACTACTTTAAATCCTACCGTGGACAAATCTGTTTGATGACTAACCCTGAGTTCCAGCTTTTGATGAAAATCATCTCCATGGTTCCATTTCCATGGACTGGAACCCTAGTTTCAAGAGTTCTTTTTTCAGACATTTCGATTCATCCTACAATATTTTCATAAGGATATTTAATTCCATGATTTAGTTCCTTATAAGTGTTCTTTGTGATGCATAAACCCATCAAAATTAATGATCTTAGATGTTAATCTTTTGACATTTTTGACAATTTTGACAAATCTTGGACCTGATTCTATCCCACTGAAAGGAAATGCAATGTGGATCGCCTGTCTGACTACTTTATCAATCTTTCAATCAGTCTGCGCGGTGCCATGAACGATGGTAATGTTATCGCCAGGAAATTCGGTTCCAGATATGCGTGTCAATAACGATGATATAGATACCTTATATTAAGATAATATAGAAGAAAATTATTTTTTCAATTAATTTTCGACCATAACTCAGTCAAATGTTATTCATCACTCGTAGTAGATTGTGTCCTTAAATAATTTCCCTTCGCAATCAGATATCTGAAAACCTAACATTTTATTAGAGTTCATTGTCATTATACAATCATTGTTCTGTTGATAATAAACTAACACATGAAAAAATCATGCTAAGTAAAATATAAAGTATTTGAGAACAAAATATGTAGCGTACCTAGTAAATAATTTTTATGGTAATATTGCTCCAAATGTTCATAATTTTTATACAGTATACAGATTATTGGGTTTTAAAATACTTACAAAGTTAATCTATTGTTTAATTTGTAGCAACAATGTATTATTTCATATAAATTAAAAAGCAAGTTGAATTGTATACAGTTTATTTTCAAAATATTCTATGTAGCTTTCATTTATGATTACAATAATTTCTATTTTGCTTATGTTATTACATTTATCATATATATTCTAATAATAGTTAATATAATCGTTTGTTAAGTATCCCTTTCTATTTATTTTCTATTCTATGTTTTCATCCGACCTATCCGCATTATTGAACCTTACATTATTAAAAATCTCTTTATCGTAGGTATTTTTTTAACAAAGTTCAAGATTAAATCTGTACCCAATGCATCAATCACATGTATACTATCATACTGATGAGTTTATCTTCAATGTATGATATCCGTTTTTAAAAATCAGTTTATATTATTACTAATTATATTTTTTGGTTTCAATAGAAAGTATATTTATATTATATAGTACTTGTCAGTTTTTCTTCGTTAGCACCTGATGCCCCTTGCGGAAACCTATGCCAATCTTAAACTGATAGAAAGGAAGAGAGAATTATTTTTGTCACTTAAACGAACAATTTTGATTTCATGGATACTCCACATGGTAAAGATAGGTTTTTGATGTGTATTGTTGTTTGGTATCACAATATTACTTAGGCTTCCAAGGTACCGCTGGTGAAGTTCTGGATTAAATCAGTAATAATCTGCTTTAAGTTCTCAGTACTTTCTGCAACCCTTCAATTCGCGTAGTATTCCTTCATATTTCCTGCCTCTGTGTTGCTATTCCAACATTCTATCCTCAATAATTCTTTTCCTTAGCTTTCTTCTTTTTCACTTATGGAATAGACCGAATAGCCTGTACCGGAAACCTACTAAGCTTTGGTCTACCGACATTATGATGACCCCTATACTCATAAGGTCATTCTGGGGAGTAGGTTCTGCTTCATTCTTCCTATTTGGCTCCACCATTTGACTTTATATTCTGTCACTCTTCCAGACTGAAAATATTTAAGTTCTCTCTAATTAATTCGTTCCTTATTCTATATTTTAAGGTGAAACCCTCTGCTGCTCATAGGAACTTCATTTGAGCCGAGAGTTTTTTTCCTGTCTTTCCTTGAGAGAGCCCATGCCTCACTACCGTATAGTAATACCGGAACTGCCACTGTTTCGTAAAACTTCAATCTATTTTTTAGTGTTCTGGGAATTGTCCCGCATATGTATTTGGGCTTCTTGAGTTTATATTCAACATCATGGTCTGACATGGGGGATATTTCACATGCTAGATTATTGAAATTGGACACCTTTTCCAGGATTTTGTCATTACTGACAATTTTTGATCTTACTGGATATTTTCCCATGAAGGCCATGACTTTTGTTTTATGTGGTGATATTGTTTGACTATATTCTTTTGCTACATTTTTTAGGCAAAATACCCCCTTTGCAAATCATTTTCATTATCCAAACACCTTTTATTAATACACGTGTCTACTTTCTTTCCCAACTCCGCATCACTTCCAAGAATCTCCTATTATGTCCTATCATGCCTATCGTGACCCACTCTTGTTCATTTGTCTTGTTCCTATCGTCTTCAACTTTTACGATCCTCTTACGTACACAAAGGCGACTTATCTACGCCCATCTTCCTTCCGCCAAAACCAAGTTTCTGCTCTATATAACGCCACGTTCCACATAAAAGTTTTTTCCCCTTATCTTTATCTTTTCCCAACGAAAAATATTCCATTCTCATCAATTCCTCTACTTTCAATGGTTCCCTTCGCTAACGTTTTCATCATTATTATGCCCGGTTTCATTCGAATAAAATCAAAGTAACTAAAGTGCTCGCTCTGATCTCTCTAAGTTTATTTTTTTTCCAATTTGATGTACATCTTTGAATTTCAGGTTGAAATTTGGTAAAGTATTCGAGAATAAGTGAGACAGATATAAACTGAAGCCTTATTGGCGCAAGTGAAACTGTTCCCTACGTGCATATTTCAGGACGTTTTAACCCTTTTCCTTCAATTAAGAGCTTCAGCATTCGCGTACACAGAAGAGGGCGTTAGGTACGTACTCCTTATTCGTGAGGTTCTTACCGGATCCGATTTATCGGACCCTAACGAAATCTTTTCTTATTTTGTGGGACTCCAGCGTCAATGCACTTCAGTCGATTAGAAATTTCATTTATTTCGAGAGATAACGAGGAGGAAACCACTCAAAAGTTGTATAGTTTTGAGTACTGTGCCATAATTAAAAATTAAACAAGTGTTATCACTAATTTAAGGGTATTTTTTCTAAATATTGACCGGATAAAAAAATTAACTGTGTGAATTAGGTTTATTTTCTACCCTAAGTTGACTGAGCAATGCTTGGAGAAGTGGGAAGGACCTTCCCAACGCTCTTAACTTTTCACTTTAAAAATCGGTCCCTTTACACATACAAGTAAAAAACTAATATTACGATTATTATAATACTAAACTAACGAAGAACGAACAAGCCATTTTGACGGCTTGTTCGTTCTTCGCGATTCTCAACTTTCGTGGCAACGCGGGGGGAGTAGTGATAACCGATTGCATGCAAGGAGAAGACGGGACGTGATTATTTATTTTAGTGAGTAAGCTTTTCAGCTTTTGGAAAAAAAATGAATGTGATATCTGGTTTTAGCGTTGCCTTTTCCCAAGTGTAATACGTTTAGGACATAATGATTCCCCAGTGACTCACCATCAAATGCTCTTGGAAATTATATTAGTCTGCTCGCTCCCCAGAGATCCGGATTCAACGACGAAATGCCGGTAGCATTATCCTTTCAGACACTGGATATTACCTTATTTACCTGCCACAACATTGGAACCGAATACCGAATGTTTAATGTTTCCCCTGCAACGGTTACGTGCTCACGTTACGAGTTTTTTTCCTCTCAGAGAAGGTCCCGAAAAGCGAAGGGAAGAGGAGTCTTTTGACGGGAGGACGATTGAATGCGTCATGTGTCGCGACGAATCTCCGGGAAGCATTTTAACATACTCGAAAAACAATTTTCTTTCCACGATAGACATCCGACTAATGGTTTTTAAATTTACCCAGGAGACTTCAGGGGTGCATGATTCGTAGCTCGATGTGTGCTTTTCGAAGTTTCCTACCTCTCCCTTAAGTTTACCTACCACCGCCAGAGTTTTTACATTTGCTTAATAGCCTGCGTCCCGCGATGGAGTGGAGTCTGACTTTCCTCCCCTCACATTAAGGTCCTCTTTATCTCTCTCGCTCTCTCTCTCCCCCATCGTAATTGACGAAGGTCGTAAAAAGGGGTGAATACGCGTACGCGTGTGGCTGACCCAGCCCTGCCACATACAGATTCGTGAAAAGGCCAAGAAAAGCGATGAAAGAATTTTGGCTCATGTTGAGTCGCCATTTTAATCGCATACCCTCCTCCTTCTTTATCATTTATTCCCTTAGAGTGCTTGAAATTAATCAAAAATGCGAATAAGTGTGCGGAATGAAACCTCTTCTCCTGGGTGAGCATTTCTCATCGAAAGTATTTTCTGCGTAAGCTAGCGAAGGAAATCAGTGTAAAATGTAAAGGGTGCTTTAAGAGACGAACTTTAGAAGATGGCCTAAGTTTACATTTGGGAAACAGGTGATGGAATGGTATTAGCGGGTATGGTATTGTTAGATTACATGAAACCTCGTGGAGATGCTGAAATAAATAATATTTACGTGATAATCCAAAAATAAGCATGCATTTGTTTTTGTTGATCTTCTTATTTTTTATGTTTGGAAAACAATGTAAATTACAATTTAGGCTATTTTTGGAGTGATTGAATAAAGAAAATTGCTTAAAAAGATAAAATCTGTTTTGAAATATGATGGCGTAAAATAGTTTCAGAGCTAAATTCGCAATAATATTAGTTCGTGGAGAATATTTGTTGTTGGAATCTCTAAATGCGTTACAATAATTGGGTAAAAGTAAATATTCTCTGCTTTTTCATATATCCGTAATGTCGATGTAAAATATATATTCCAAGCATTTAACTATTCTTTTTAAAACGCTTGGTTGTTGAATATACATACCTTCAGTGTAAATAATAAACTCTATGTTATTGAATAAGTATATTGCCGTATAACTAAGTATAATATAAACATATTGCAAATATTGCTTTTCCACAAGGGGCATACCATGTTTATCTAGTGGCCGTTGAATATTCCTTTCGTGCAGGTTAGGATTATTTTCATAAAAAGGGGAAAGTAGGAAACATTTTCCTTTTCGAAGAATGTTCATTTTATTTATTAAATTTCCTTTTGATACAGCTTACCACAAATTCTTACACACTATTGAAAATAATGGAAAATATGTTGAATATTTTTCGGAAGTTCAAATCTTTAATTTATATCTTCTCAACAAATAAACTAGGTCTTGGTCTTCTCTTAGAAATTCTTCAGTGACGTACAATTTCGAAAAAGCTTATAAAATAAAAAAAACTTTATTAACGTTTGAAATACCTCAAAATTTACTTTTCAATGTAGTTGGCGAAACAATGCTGTGGTAGTATATTAATATTGAGAACTGAATGGCATACCAATTGAAGAAATGTTTGTTTTTGCTTGTTCTCATACTATTTTCATTCTGTATTTTGGCATTAGAATTTATATACTAGCTAGTTGCGGTTTGCTGGAGGGTTAAAGTTCATGTTTCATTCAAAAATTGCCAAAGGTATTATATTAAAAGAACGCCTATATTTTTTTATGAACCTTGTGTTCATTTCAGCCTGCAGAATCCCCTCTTCTCCACGTGTCACCCTAACCTCGTTCCCTAAATACATTTTCATTGACGAGTCCTCTAATCTACTTCTTCTCTCCCCTCGTTTGTCATCCATTCTTATTTGGTGCAGTAATTACACCTTATCAGCCTCCCCATTCATCAGTTCGTGTCCGACTTTTTTTTCTGCAACATCGTGGCGTCTTCCAGACGCATAATTCACAATATTGATGGCATAACATCATATTATTATCCCAGAGGACCCCTTAATGTCGGTCATGTTATTTTTGGCCGAGTCGAACTTTATATAAAGTATATTTGTTATTGACCTATATTGGTCATTTTTCATTTCGAAATTCTTTTTTTCGGATTACTTACTTGCATTGTAAAAAAAAACATTTCACTCGAGCTGTGGAACTCAATTGTCTGTGGAGCTGTGGGACACAAGTGTCACAAGAGCTGCTAATTAAAAGGAGGAAGAACCGTGTAAAAAAAAATGTATCAAAAGAGAGATGGGGTTTGGTTAATTGACTCTATTTTGACACGTGGAGCTAAACTTTGCAAAGTCGTTTCGAAGGACTTCTCAGGGAATGCTTCAGACACTTGGCTGTGGAAAAAAAAAGATGTCGAAAGTTGTCTCCCAAAGCGTTCCCTTTCCGCAAGGCCACAGACCGAAATGTATAGCAAGTGAGCGATCGTCTTGAATGACGTGTAACCGCAAACTCTCTCGGCAAAAATATTATACACTTGGCAGAGATATACGTAGATAAGGGAATGTAACATGGGGAAGGCTATTATAGCTCCAAAAATGTTAGAAAACTAAGAGGAGAACGAAAGTGAGGGAGCGATGGTCAACAACATTATTAAAATAGATAAAATTTCTAAAGAATTACTCATGTGGTAAGGTAAACTGGAAGAATCTATTTAATTTTTAATCATAGAATTTATTAGGAAGGAAACAATCTTAATGTATCGTCAGACTATATAAAAATAATTATTTTATTATCCCCCAAAGAAAAAAAATGTGTATACAACCGAATGGCTACAAATTATATGCGATTTTTTTCACGTGTATTTACTATGGAAGATTTTTCTATGAAAAACTAAATGAAAATGAACTCTGAAAAAGACTGATTGCATCAACTAAACCCCCTCAACTAACACCTTAGACACATCCTGAACTAATGCTTTAAGTTGTGTCTCACATTAATAGTCAAGCCTAAATCCATGCTCGTAATTTATTAACCAGTTTTGCTTTTTCCAAAAATCATGCATATAATCAACTATGACATTTCCCATAATTTTACAAACAGCAGATGTTATGCTTACTGGTCGGTAATTACATAATGTGTTTGTGTTCCCTTTCTCATAAATGGGGATAACCGATGCGTATTCCAGTACTTTGGTACACTCTAATTATTTAATGACAGGTTAAAAACGACCCTTAGATACGGAACAATAAATCCACTTCCAAAGTTCAATATATCCACAGAAATGCTATCGGGTCCATTTGGTTTGTGGGAATTCATTTTAGTGATTTTTTTCAGGAAATCTTCGTTCCTTGCAGTAAATATTTCTTCACTCTGTGGATTTCATTCAAATTTTCTGGTGGATTTAGGTATTCTGTTGCTTGTCCTAACACTCCTACAATATAATCGTTGAAGCATTTTACTACTTCTAACCCGCCTACATTCAGTTCCCCCGTTGGTGTCTGAATTGAATTAATTATCGTTACATTGTTCTTCCTGCTTCTGAGGTACTTGTGAAATTTACCATTAACGCGATCTTGACGTTTCTCCTGCTCTAGTATATTTCGTAACTGTTTATATTGCTTGTAATATTGTTTCCCAAGTTTTCTCTTTTTATGCATAGCTCTTAATTTTATTTTTGACGTTCACGTTAGCTTGTTGAAATTTGGGGATATTCATTTATTTTTACAGTCACGTGGAACAAATTTCTCAATTCCCTAAAAAAATTTAATTTTTTTAAATGGAATTTAATTTTTCAGTCATTAATTTTTCGCAAGTTCAGTTGACACTACTTCCCGTGCAAGCCCATTCAGGAAAATTTCTCCTAAGAAAATCTTGAAAGCCTAGAGTAAATCCTTTGCTAAATTGCAAGCGTGATGGACTGTTATTTGTGCAATTAACCTCTCTACGATCGCTCCAAATTAACTCAATTCAACCACCTTGTGGCCACTTATCCCTGGAAATATTTCCTATGAAATAAAAATAATGTACGGCCTCACAAGAGAAACATGCAATAAGTTTCCTCCAGGGGTCGGATCTTGGACGACCTTGGATAAACCACACCCTGTAAATTAGTGAATTTATAAGATTTTAGGCACTTGTTCCCATTGATGTGACCCCGTCCCATCCATTTTTACGTATTACAAATGTTCTTCAGACGAATATCGATTAACATAAAGTTTTAAAGAATCGCAGAAAGTTTTTTATAAAAACTTAGCCTATTAATAAAACATAATAAATAAAAATTATAATATAATAAAACCTTTTCACAATATATAAACTCCATTTTTATAATATATTTCCTTTTTTATGTCACACATCTTTAATATGTATCCCCTACCATGATTAATCACTATGTTTGGTAAACTATCATGTTACAAGTTTTTTTAACAAATGTCATGCCTAATATATATTTTTAAGTTAAAAGTCCTCCATAATTATTAAACTTGACAAAATCGCCTATAATTTTTAGGTATTTAGTTGCATGCATTCATATTATTTTTCTTTGGAGAATAAGGAAATGAAGATTATGTTTGGTCTGGCAATATTTTTTAATCCTATATCTTCCTAAAATAATTCTATGATTAAAAATCAAATAAAATCTTCCAATTTACCTTACTACATGAGCAATTCTTAAGAATTTTTTTCTATTTTATTAATATCGTTCGCCTTCGCTCCCTCTTCTTCGCTGCCTTATTTTTCGAACAATAAGATCCAAGATTTTGCAGTTACAAGTCATTTAAGACGACCCCTGACTTGCTGGAAATGACAACAAATAAATATGTTTAAACCCTGGATCCACATTAACACTAGGCATATACCTAATTTTGTTCAATAATTATAATAAATAAAATAATTGGAATGTGAATGAGCTGATGTACGGATCTTATTCTTCTTTAATTGTTGCCTCATAAGCAAAAGAATATATGGTCGACCTCAATATTTGCTATTCTATTAGAATCGTCTCATGTAGATTATTTCAGTGATCTCAAATACTTTTTCTTTTAATTTAGATTTAATGCAGTTATCAGAAAGAAAAAGGATAAAGCAATTCACCAATATTATAAATCCTGTTGGTACATAATAATTTTTACCATATAAAACTTATATGGTGATATAGTTATTAAATTACTACCAAGGCAGAAACACTAAATGGAAGCTGGTACTGTATACAGGTCATAGTAACTCAGATCGCTTGGCGACTGGACGTGGGGGGTCCCGTTTCACGGCGTGGGGTGACAATCCCGGACACCTTCAGATGGAGCCGCGTGGGTACCCGAATTTCCTGGAAGCCACAGGCGGCGAAGGGAGAAGAACTGCCCTCTAACCTTGATGTGTGTATTTTAACACGCCATTTGGCTTTTGTATTAGGATCTATACCCTCGCTTGTCATACTGACCTTGGGGTTAAATATACTATGGTTTTATTTAATCATTGAGTTTCAAATGATTCGTAATTACAGACGATGGTGTGATTTATTTATAAATAGAAGGTTGGTCACTGAAAGACGAATAAGGTATTGCTTTTGAAAATTATCATCATTATTCGTAGTCTCGTAGCCTTTATATCTCATTAGGTGACTGGTGGAAAATTGGAAATAGTTTCCGGCGTGACTTCGTGGAACTGCTTCATGATTAAATGAGACACAAACTTTGAAATTCCACATA
>WURS02454086.1:0-14001 GCA_011762765.2 Rhinocypha anisoptera
ATAATGAAGTAGGGGAAGTAAAAACACTTGTGATTCCACTCGATATTTTATTTTAACACGACCCGGGTTTCAATACAGAGTATCACCTGAAGATGATACTATGTAACACAACATATCACCTGAACTACTACAACATATCACCTGAAGATGATACTATGTATTGAAACCCGGGTCGTGTTAAAATAAAATATCGAGTGGAATCACAAATGTTTTTACTTCCCCTACTTCATATCCTATTGCACTTCTTTTACGAGAAGAGGTGACTATAGCCGCTATAAGAAAAACCACTACCTAGTACTGCTACGTTAAAATAATGTTCGCTTGATTAGTTCAAAACTTACGAGTGCGATCTAGTCATTGAGATGAAAGATGCTAGACACAGAGACAGAAGTAAGTGATGCTTACAATTTGAGTGAGGTACACAGCACCTATAATTTTTTTCTTATAGCACTCGTTATCACAAGGAAATTATGCCTAGTCAATTTACTTACAAATTGGAGTGGCATGCTAAATAATAGAGTTATCTAAAGTCTTGGGGGCAAGTGGTACAGTTAAATTATAATTCGCTGGATTAGTTCAAAACTTACGAGTGCGGCCGAGGAATTGAGATGAAAGCTACTGGATACATGGCGGGAGAGGTAGGAATACTAACACTTTTAGTAAGGTATATAACACCTGGGTTAGCAAACGCTGTGTAATCATATAGCGTTTGGAGCTGTCTAAATAAAATAAATATGTCATCTTAGCGAACATTCCGATTCATTCCCAAGGACTTATGTCGTAACATCTGCCACGCATCACACCTTCTTGGTGGCGGTTCACAAGCCATCAAAAAATGGTTGTTTCGAGAGCGGAAATTTAAGAAAATTATTAAAAAACCCGTCTTTTGTACTACACAATATCATGACGGGCGTAATGAAATCGATGAATTTTATTGAGATTTATCTAGTTCATATTGATGTTAAATTAGGCACAGTTGCACTGAACTCTTATCGAGTGACTAAATTACTAAAGACTCAAGGCCCTAATATTGATACTGACTAGCCGTGGCACTTTTCATGTGTTCAGTACTGTGAATGCGAATCCTTTGTGAATATTCTGTTCAAAATAGCTCGAAGGAATTGTCTTTCCACTCCAATTCCACTGTATATATTCTACGTACGATTTTTATGTATGATACGACAATTATCTATAAAATAGATTCAAAATGGACTAACTTTGGACGCGATATACAGTCTTCTCCCTGCGGCCACTACGTTACTTCATGTAGATGGCTAATTTAGTTGCCTGTACTTATTTCGTTGCAAGTCATTAAATTATGTCCACTGAGAGATAGAACCACCGTAAAATTTATGACAAGTATGAGGAGAATCGGCCATATAATGGGAATTAGGGGAAACAAATAGCATGAAGTGCGATGAAGCGTGAGGAGTACGAATGTGGATGTGGGCTGTCGGATAATTTTTCAGTTATAACTCACCTCTGCGCCCTCATCTCGTTCAAATCGGCCCAAACTCCTCCCGTATTCTCAACTCTCTGAGACTCTTGGGACGCCTAAGGCTCTTTTTCTCGCTGCGTTGATTTTTTTTACTTACCTCGGCGTGAAAAAAACAGGAATGTGACGCAACGAAGCATTCTCCTCGCACAGTCAAGTGCGACAAATAGCAAAAGTTGCTCGTTTTTCATTACTGAGCTCTTCATTTTACTTCGAGAAAGGTGTTGCTGACTGTACTAATTTTCGTCATACTCAATGGATGGCTGCTTTTAAAAAAACACATGCTTGCGTAATCGTCGTAGTCCAGGAGGAAGTGGAGAGAGGAGTTTTGGAGAAAATAAAAATTACCGGTAGACTTTTTTTATAAATAATCACGTTTTATTGTCATTTTCTCTCGCTCTTCATTCATTCCACATTCATTCAGCAGGCAGTCACGCGGCATATTGTTTATAAAAAACAAAGAATATCTATTTACAAGTTTGTAGTTGACGGAATGCGACGACGTGCTTAAACCGTCGCATCAAACTTTCATAATTAGTCCCCCATACCAAAACCCACCCACTCCATGCAAAGTAAAAGGGTTCGCGATTCGTTATGTTTCCTTCGTAAACATTTCTTTCGAAAACCTCACGATTTTACATTTCTTCTTCCCGAGAGAGAGAGAGAGAGAATAAAAAACCGCGAGGTTTTTTTTACACACTTTGAAGGTAAACAATGCACACACACATATTTATATATATATGGATATATGCATATATATGTATAACTTAGCCTCGAGAACCCGTAATATTACTGTCACCAATTTCATGTATCACTTTTGTTTTTCAATATATCCCTGAGGTTTCCCGACATTTAAATGATTTGTGGTGGGCCTTTGGCACGTCTTACCTCACTGTGGGAAACTTGTATCGGAGACACTTAATTTTTTTTCAAAAAAAGTAGTGTCACGAGGGAGTTTTTACGGCACTCGATGATTTTTGTCATTATGTCGAGCAGCTCAGCACTCGTTATTGCTTAATAAATAAATGTTATCCGGTGTGTATCACATACGGGAAGCACCACCTAAGAAAGTCTGTTTTCTTGATATGCAAATGTCTGACTCGGAATCGTTCACCACCAGAACACTGGAGCCTCGGGGATCTTTTGAAGGATTTGGTAACTCAGCGACCTCATTCCTCTTTTCCTGCATTTGGGGACTCTGTTGATTGCCTCGCACTTTTTGGATACGTCCCAGAAGACGAATCCTTCCGGGCACCTCAGCACTGATCCTGGAAAGGAATGCATGACATGATATATGAATTCGGCTAACCTTAATAAATTTAAAGCTCTTAATTTTATCCAGTGATGTTGATAGTAATAATATCCTAGTTCGTAGGAAGCCGAAGAAAATACCCGAATTCCAGAAAGGATAGTAAAAGAAACGGAATTCGATCGCGTAAAAAATTCATGTGTTCATTTACATGTAGGTTATTGTTCTTGTTATGTGGTAATATCCTGAAGAGACTGAAGATTACACAAATGTTGATTAAACTAAATTGTTGCTAATATTTATTATTATTCAATAGGTTATCTATTCCGTTTTTTGTATGCAATAGGTTATCTGTCATTTTTACTTTTAAATCAATTTGGAATGAACTAGTATTGGTTGGAAGGAAATATTTACATTTTTTGAACTTTTATATCATTGAGTGTGAAAAATTAAACCTCAAACACAAACACAACAATGCTGCAGGGTTAAGAGTCATTAATCAATGTATGCATCGGTAAAAGAAATGAACCTATAGGCATTTATACCCTGAAGACTTAATTCATACATACCCGGATGGAAAACTTTTCAGGAGACTAATTAAAAACAATAATGAGAAACTCGTTTAGCTTTTAACATATTGTTTTCAAATTATGCACTCAAGCATTCCGATTCTCATGCTTAACGTTGAACTTTTTTATTATGTCATAACCCTATATAAAGTAGTATATACTTCGGAAAGGGGTGCTTACCTGAAAGATGTCTGCTAGAATCTCTCGTGCACTTGAAGAATAGGCGACAGTCCTCTCCATAGGGGAAGTTTCCTGGTCCTGGGCAGAGATCCTCTGCTTCAACCTTTTGTACAAAAATTCGAATGATATAAAAATGAGGTAGAATGGATTCCATGTAGAAATATAACGTACTCTACCACATTTAATCATTATATTACTTGTAGAAAAAAAGGACTAATTTTTTATGTAAAGAGAAAAATTCAAATGTAGATACTATGAAAAATTCACTGACGGCGAGCGTAATTATTTTTATTTTATGTCATTTACTAGAACTTATTTGTTGAACTTTAGAATATTGCTTAAAGGGCTGAGCCCTCCGGGAACCCATATAAACATTCCATTTATTCTAAAACGTAATAAAGTTTAGGACGAGTTTGGAAAGCAATGAAATGAAGCAAGAAATTTTTTTCAAAAATTTTGACAACCTTAATTTAATTTAGAGAACATTTGAAAATAATATGGTAATTGCTCGTAAAGGTCTGCCACTACAAAAATATGGCCGTTCTATATTTATTCATTCTCTGATGCCATACCAAGGAAACGTCTTTTACAATCTACTTAGATGTCGCTATGTGCTAAGTAAAACTGATAGGCTTAAAACAATGAAGTGGAAGTAATTTTTAAGTTTGTTATGAAGCATTTTTGCTTATTTCCGAAAATTATGTGTGCAGAAAATAAAATGGAATACCTATTTCAGAAAATATAATTGGAACGTGAACGAATACATTTCTTAAAAAGGGAATGTATGGGTGTATGCCAACAATAGACCTTAAAGGGAATATGATAAGTGCAGGTTAGAGGAAAGTATATATAACGTTAGTAGTGCAGAAGACAGAATAAAAGTTTAAAACGGAAGTCATGGAGTTAAACTTATGAGACAAATTTGAGATACATAACTCAAAAAAGAACTCCATAATTACCTCTAAAGTGACTTCTGGATTTACCAAACTTCTACTTGCTGGTTTGCCTGGGCATGGCGTAGCTTTATCTGAAAGAATAGCGAGGACATTATGAGTTTTCTAAATGAGTGAAATTATACCAAAAAGCATGTTTGACACTTCAACGCACCTGGACTAAGACACTTCATCTGCTTATCGTCGTAAACTGTGCCATTTGGACATTTAAGGACCAAGATCTTTATGTCGCCGTTGTCGTCATCGCATTGATAGAATTGACTGCAGTCCTTAGGATGTCTGCGGAATCCTGTAGGGCAAACGTAGCTTTGCTGGCCTTCTTTCATTTCTGGACAAGATGAAGAGGTTCCGTTGCCACTTCCACCAGCCGGAGCGGCGGTAGTAGATGGTGGTGGAGTGGATGACGCTGTCGTTGATTGACCAGCGGTAGTCGTTGCAGTGGTTGTCTCTTGTCCTGGGCTTGGAGTAGTTGACGCCTCATTTGCAGTGGTATTGGCCCCAGAGCTTGTTGTCGTTTCTTGTGGACTACTTGTCATATTTTGTCCCATCGTCGTCGTCTCTCCAGTTGGCGTTGTTGTTGCTGCAGAGCCCGTGGTCGTTTCTTGAGCATTTGTTGTTGACCCTGCCGAGGTAGTTGTGGAATCTGGCGCAGTCGTTGTGGACCCTGCCGCGGTCGTTGTGGATTCAGACGCACTAGTGGTGGACTCTGGTGCAGTCGTTGTTGATCCTGGCGCTGTAGTTGTGGAATCTGGAGCAGTCGTTGTGGACCCTGCCGCGGTCGTTGTGGATTCAGATGAAGCAGTTGTGGACTCTGGAGCAGTCGTTGTGGACCCTGCCGCGGCCGTTGTGGATTCAGATGAAGCAGTTGTGGACTCTGGTGCAGTCGTTGTTGATCCTGCCGCGGTCGTTGTGGATTCAGACGCACTAGTGGTGGACTCTGTTGCAGTCGTTGTTGATCCTGGCGCTGTAGTTGTGGAATCTGGCGCAGTCGTTGTGGACCCTGACGCGGCCGTTGTGGATTCAGACGCAGCAGTTGTAGACCCTGGTGCGGTCGTTGTTGATTCTGGTCCAGTCGTTGTTGATCCTGGTGCGGACGTTGTTGATTCTGCTCCGGTGGTAGTGGATTCAGAGGCAGCTGTTGTGGACTCTGATGCAACCGTTGTGGACTCGGGGGGAGTTGTAGACCCTGGAGCAGTTGTTGTAGCTCCCGGCGAAGTTGTTGTTGCAGATCCTGGTGCAGTAGTTGTGGGTTCTTGAGATGTCGTGGATTCTTGCCCAGCAGTAGTAGTTTCCTCTTTTCCAACTGTCGAACCATGAGACATTACAGTCGTTGTTTCTTGTGCAGTTGTGGTTGTTGGCTGTGATCCTGACGTTGTTGGTTCTTGACTACTAGGTTTTTCCGTTTGGAGAGTGGTAGTATCTTTGGATGTCGTCATTGCTTCAGTTGTCGATTCTCCACTACCTTTTGTAGTACTTTCTCCAGGGCTTTTAGTCGCTTGCTCCCCGCATTCTCTTGGGGGATAGACTGATTCCGCATGGTTACAAGTACTCAGAGCAGGGTCAAATATAGTACCTTCTGCGCAGTCAAAAACATAAAGAGAAAATCTTTCACCCTTGTCTCCGTCCCAGTCTACGCAACGATAAAACTTTTTACAGTCGCTAGGATGTGGATAGAAACCTGCCTTTTTACATTCCAACTTTTCCTTAGTTGGTTTCTCTCCACCACCTTCAGAGGGCTTTTGTGAAGAGGAACCAGTTGGAGTTGTGGGAGATTCAGATTTTTCTGTAGAACTTTCAGGTTTTCCAGCAGAGGTCGTTGATGGACTTTCAGAAGATGGTGTTGTTTGTTGTTCAGTGGCTGAAGTTGGTGGTTTAGAGGTTGTTGCTGCAGTTGTTTCCTGATCATGTCCTGAAGGAGGTGGTTTTGTAGTGGCTTCTGTGGTTTGTTGCTCGGTTCCTGAAGATGTTGGATTAGAGGCAGCTGATGTTGTAGCTTCCGTATTTGGAGATGGTGGATTGGTGGTGGCTCCTGTAGTTTGCTGTTCAGTCCCTGGTGGTGATGGCTTGGAGGAATCAGTTGACGATTCCGGAGATGTTGCTGGTGTAGTAGAATCTTCTGTTGAAGGCTTTTCGGAAGCAGTGGGCGATGTTTGCGTTTCCTTTCCATCTTCTGGTGCTGGCGGTTTCATTCCAGAGACTGTTGTACTGGATGACGGAGTAGTATTGCTTGAGGTCGAACTATCTGATCCTGCACCGGCATTGCAATCGTTCTTAACTGCCCATTCGTGATTGCATGTCGAAGCTTCCTGATCCCATACTGTTCCTTCTGCACAGGCAAATTCGAATTTTGTGTATCCTCCCTTATCATCACTCACGCAACGATAGAATTTTTTACAATCTTTAGGAACGGGGAAAAATCCCTCAGATTTGCATTCCCCACCACCCTGGGTGGGTTTATTTAATTGCCCACCATTTTCTTCAGGTTTCTCAGGTACCTTTCCATCTTGAGATCCGCTAGTCGTTGACGGCATCTCCGGTTTAGGTGTCTGTGGTGGCAGATCTGGTTTAGCAGTTGTTGTAAGTGTTTCTGATGAGCTTGAGGTTGTGCTTTCACTAGTAGTTTGGGAACTACTTGACACCTGAGTTGTTGCTCCTTCACTAGGGTTTTCAGAAGACGACTGTCCATGAGATGGTTGAGTGGGAGCACCTGTAATGCCTTCAGTGTTGGGACTTCCTCCTGGGTTTTTACCATCGGTACCACTTTCCTCTCCGGTACCTTCAGAAGAGCAGTCTGCCCCAACTGCATCTGCATAATTGCAAGTTTTCAAATGATCATCCCAGGCAGTTCCTTCTCCACACTCAAAGTCATATTTCTGATAACCTCCATCCCCGTTTCCGACACAACGATAGAATTTTTTGCAGTTTCCTTTTACTGGGAAAAATCCCTCAGATGTGCATTTACCATCAGCTCCACCGGGGGAACTGCCTCCTTGTGGGCTACTTTCTGCAGGTGGAGAAGACGATCCGCCTGTGGAGGAGGATTCTGTGGTGGACACTGGTTCACCACCAATTGGTGGGTTTGGATCTTTAGCTCCCCCTGTTCCACTATCTGGAGGAGGTGGCTGAGCTGTTGAAGACTGAGAAGTCCCTTGACCGTCTGTAGGATTAATAGGCGTTTGAGCAGTCGAAGGGGGAGATGTCGCTTGGTTGTCTGGAGGTGGTGGAGTATTTGAAGGGTTTGCCGTTCCCTGATTGTCTGTAGGTTTATTTTCCAAACCATTTCCGCTGTCACCCGAAGTAGGGGTAGTAGTGTCTGTGTTAGACTGAGGAACGGATGTTTCTGCGGTCGATTGCGATCCTTGCTGACTGCCACTTTCACCGCCGCCGTTTCCTGGACCAGTACCTTGACCGGAAGCCGATTTGCAGTCATTTGTAACCGCCCATTCGTGATTACAGGTATTTGAATCTGTGTCCCAAACTGTGCCCTGTCCACATTCGAATTGATATTTTAGGTATCCCCCTTGTCCGTCACCCACACAGCGGTAAAACTTTTTGCAGTCATCTTTATTTGGGAAAAATCCTTCTGCTGAACATTTTTCATCTGATGCCATCCCACCCGACGAAGAACTTCCAGTTGAGGAAGAAGTGGAAGAGTCCGTGGTCGGAGGTGCCTGTGTTACTGAACCAGCAGTTTCTGGACCTGTCTGACTTGGGTTTTTACCTTCTCCATTTTCACTTCCAGACGGGGGCAAATATGTGGGTCCCATTGTGCTCACTGAGCTAGCAGTGGTGCCATCTGAAGAAGAAGATTGATGCTGGCTCGTAGTTTGGCTCGAGGGGGCAGATGTTGTTCCTACTGTTGTTTCACTTCCTTGTTGGTTTTCACTTGAAGGCTTTGAAAATGACTCTGTCGTTGCCTCTGTATTAGTTGGTGATGAAACAGGCCCTTGTCCACCCTGCTGGTTTTCGTTTGTAGGCTTTGACTCGGTAGTTACTTCTGTATTTGATGGCGATGAACCAACTCCTTGTTCGCCTCCATTTCCTGGGCTTACCTCGGAACTGGATTCAGGCACTGGTGAATTACAGTCTCTGGTAACAGCCCATTCGTGATTACACGTGTTTGAGTCTGTATCCCATACTGTCCCTTGTCCGCATTCGAAGTCATACCGAATGTAGCCACCGTTTCCGTCTGGTACACAGCGGTGGAATTTCTTACAATTTCCAAGGGTCGGCTTGAATCCCTCTGATGAGCATCCGTTGCTGGATGTAGTACCAGATCCAGAATCTGTTGGTTTATCAGCAGGTGCCGTACCACTTCCAGTCCCCTCTGTGGATGCAGTTTGTTCAGCTGATGGCGATGATGTGCTAGCTGCGGTAGTGGCCGCTGTGGTGGTAGTGGTAGATGTTGTCGTGGGCGCAGATGACGAAGGGGCAGTTGCGGATGTGGTAGGAGCAGTAGGTGCGGGAGTTGTGGATGCCGTTTCTGAAGGTCGCTGCTCAGTGCTTTGGGTGGTTTCGTCTGTAGGCGACCCACTCCCGTTCGGAGGTTGTGGGGACCCTTGAGAGCCAGAGTTGTCGCTCCCCTGTGAACCATTGTCCACTTCCTTGTTTTCAGACGGCCCCTGAGAAGGACCACCGCTCCCTCCGCTAGCTCCACCTCCACTTTCAGTTCCTCCACCTCCTCCGGCGCTGCAGGGTCCGGATACTGCATACGGATGGTTACAGGAGGATATCGTTTCATCGAACACTGTACCCTGCCCACACTCGAAATTAAACACGTCGTAAGTGTTCCCGCTCTGCACGCATCGATAAAACTTCCTGCAGTCGCTGGGATCTCTGAAGAATCCTTCAGAGGTGCACTGCGGTCTTCTTAACGCTTTGGGAACGATTTCGTTAGTTTCCCACAGGGAAGGTCTCCTCCTCGATGAAGACGTCTGAGGTGTGACCTTGGGTGGAGCGTGCTGGACGTATTGAATCTTTGGGCCGTGGACCCTATTGGGGGTTTCTATGTCAGATACAGCTGCGTGATTAGGTACGTGAAATGGTACGTGAGAAGTTAATGGGGCGGCTTGAACGAACTGATTTCCTCCCCTTTCCACGGAGTTGATGAGATTTAGACATCCGGATCTTTTGAGAACTGCGCCGTGATTACAAATCTTGACGTCTGAATCGAACGCTGTACCTCCGCTACATTGGAACCTGTAGGCTGTGAATCTTGGCACTGCGGAACCACGTCGCCGATTCCATGGTATCAACGGTTGACCATTACTCACGCAATGGTAGAACACCTGGCAGTCATGAGGGTCACCGTGAAATCCTTCGGATGGGCATACAAACTTGTGTACGCTAGCCCGATGCCTTCTTGCTGTAAGAAGAAAGGGGTCATAAAAATTAATTTTGAGATAATTGTGAAATTACAAAGAAAGGGATGGACTTAGAATCGCATTCGTCTTAAATTAATGCAAATACATCATCCATTTTTATATAGTTAGAATATGTTACAGTATAAATGTTCGTTTGAATCAAATAGTGCAAAATTATTACCCTATATTCACACAAAAATTCTGTTCCTTGATCACACATATATTCTGTTCTTTATTATAAATTCATTGTTATAGTCTATGATTGAATTTCTCGATTATGATGATGATATGAAGTAAAAAGTCATTTAAAATGAGTTGTCTTGGAAATAATGAAAACAGGTTACCGTTGTTAAATTTCACTCCATATTATAAAGACATAGAAAAAACCACACAAAATTAAGAAGTAGTTTTATTATTAATATGAAAGAACTCCACTGAGTGGTGACTCTTACTATTTATTAAATTTTTATTTAAAACGTAACTATGCATTAACGTCTTTATTTTGTTGCTTGCATGCAATTACATGGTTTACGTTGGTAAGGAAGTAAATATTTGATTTTAAACTGTTAAATGAAAGTGAAATCCTGTACATATTAATGTTCTGAATTCATGCATATTTATTATAATAATTTATTTTATAAGTCTCCTGAGGTCACCTGGGTTGTGGAAAAGGAACTCTTTGAATTTTAAATGATAAAAGATCAGATGTAAGCAATTTAATTCATTTTTATCATGTGTTCTGACTTTTTACACTTTGCTCATAAATGTTTCACTCTACTCTCATCATCGAGATATAAAAAGGGAAAGGAGGTTTTCTTGGTTCATTTTTATTCAGCAGTAGAAAAAGTTGAACGTAAAAAGAATCAGGTTTTTCACTTGAATCAGGTTTTTAGACCAGCAAATTGATTACTAATCAGAAAATGAATTATTTTGAATGAAAGAAGTGTCATATATCTATTTCTCATTGTATCATTACTCGGTCACTTTTTAGGGTATTTTTGTACAAGAAACTGTTTCAAAATGCTCAATTATCTCTTTAAAACGTCAGCCAAATTTTTTGTTATTCATTCATTCCATATATCCTGTTTATTAATTTTTTCCGTTATTTATTAATTAATTCCGTTAAAATATAGTTTGCCTTTCACATGACAGCAATACCCGATATGCCATTCCTGGATATCGTAATTTATAGGTCAATCTATTTATTATTTAAGTGGATTAGCTTTATGCATATATCCTTACCTTGGATTTCATCAACGCCGAGTACCAGTCCAGTAAATAAGACCATCAAAAGTAACGGTGATGCCATTCCTGTGGATCACAGCCCTTGACACATCCGCAGTGAAATACTGGAAAAGAGATAGTCAAATCAGTTACGGGTTTCGACGCCCACAAGTCTTTGATTATAACTACGTTTTCATCATTTTGTAACACTTGCCACACAATCTTAATGAAGCGATTAAGCGACGAATTAAGTCTCGTCACGAGGCACTGAAAGTAATAGTTTCTATCAAACAACAAGAAATATATCGTGATTTTTATCCATGTTAGTTCTCTTTTTTCGATTGTTGTAAATCAAAAAGTGTTCCATGGATCTAAATATGAAGTGCAGTCCATTACGTCAATGATTGTCATTTATTTGTCAATACATAAAATTAGGTGTATTAAACTTTTAACTTTATCTAATCCTCAGTTTTTTGTTACGGTAATAATTATTTATTAAAACTTTTTCATTATTGGTAACACAATAATGGTTAGTAAATGCTTCACCGGGATATATCTCATAGCATCTGCAACTAAACACATGCTGAGAGTTTTCTTAATCCACCCGGGGAATCAGTGGGACCCCCAAGCGGTTCAGGGAAAGGAATTCCCTACTGTCCCTAACTTTATGTGTGAAGTTTACATTTCTCAGGCCTAAGTATTATGTGTCTACTCTCTTCTGCCAAATACACCTTCGAGTTGAAAACTAATTTTTTCTAAGATCGTCTTCTAGACGAGCGTTACAATAATATACCTTTTAATTAGTTTTTTTACTTAGATGTCGATTATGATGGAAATTACAAATTTTATTCTAACTTTTAATGTGTGTTACTTTGGTCAGAACTTTCAGAGTGAAATATATCCGTTTTATTATATTCACCGTTAACATAGTAGGAAATCATAATATTTGCTATTGATCGCTGAATGGTGCTTAAGCTGGTAGAGTATTTGAGATGCGTTTAGGGTGGGAGTGTAATCAAAACCTGGTCATATTCATGCCATGAAGGGTCGTATTGCATAAATAAACAATCGATTTTTTCTAATCATTCTTGAAAAATCACTTACGCTCCAATAATGGCACGTAAAAGTAAACAAGACCTGGGAAATTTTATGTTTGCAGATAATTTGTAGAAGTCATGCCCTAGGACAAGAAAGACCGAACGTAATGAAAAATTGAGCCGATGAGATTATGATTATCGTCCAAGTCCCAGATCCAATAGCACGATGAGTTTTTTTTTAATCCCCTAAAAAACCACATGGTATGGAGTCTAAAAGTCCCAGGATTGGAAAAAACCTCTCGAGTTACGTGCTCCTGATAATCTCTGGCAATCCCATACTATTAATATTGCTGCCAGGAAATTCAATCGTGAAAAAAAACCTCCAAGGTGGTCTTCGTGTTCCCATCTATTCGCAAAAGGTAAAAATTTCCATATTATCCGTCATAGAATACTTTTTTGATTTTCACAGTGTTTTTGTGCCACGTAAATACTGTGGAAACGACAAAGCTATTCCATTAAGGCTATCCGCAAGTTCCGAGAGGTCACGCCTGACATGATTATGTTTATTTTCACATTATGTTTACCTTTTCAATATTAATGAGCCTCACCTTCACAGTCAGTATTTTTATCCAGTTAACGTTTAAGTTATCCGATCATTGTTCCTCTCTTTAGTGTTCTCATGTTAAAAGGAAAGAGTTCCCGGCGAATGCGTTCAATTGGCGCTCGGCACTCCCCTTATGGCTGCGCGCTCTTGACATTGGAGCGGGTGTAATGTCCGCCGAAGTCCTGACTGGAATATTTCCGGAGCCACCATCTTCGATTGAATGGGAGGCAGCGACCCATCTATTCAGTTCGATAACCCTTGCTCCCACCCATTGCGCACCCCACGGAGGCACACGGACTTATGTCGGAAATCGCTGAGAAATGGCAATCATCACCAACATTCGTCATTGCGATCGATGTTTTTATGAAATCCTTGTTTAACATTGAAATAAGTAAGGGAGAGGGATGGATGTGGTTTTAAATCGAACTTTCAACGGTCGAAATCGCTCGCCCATCATTTTTCTCTCGGTGTGCGGTTATGAGATTCGACAGTTTGCGGGATTTCGCGGAGGGCGAATTTCGAGGAAAGTTTGCGTATCGCGGATTTATTGTCGACCCCCATCATCGTCATTTTCCCCCGGATGGGTTCGGACGACCCCGGGCGCTCATCTATTTTCTTCCCCCTCCCCCGCAAAAACCGCTCGCATACCTCTTCCGACGCCCATAATAAAACGTTTCGCTTTTAATCCATCGACCAATCTCCGTGGAATGTAGTAAAACAAACCAAGTCGCTTTTCGACGATCCCCTCTCCTCTTTACCCTTCCGCGGTTCCTGTCCCCGAGGGCTGATGTCATGTGAGACAAGTCAAAGGGGCGTTTGGAACACGGGAAGTCTTTGTAATGAATCGGCCGGAGCACGGTACATTTTTATCTTTTATTTTATGGATTCGGCGCCTCTTCTCCGAGCGGTGGTCATCCGCAGCCGGAGGAGCAGTGATCCCCCCTCCTTAGTTTTTACCCTTAACACCCGTATCTTTTCCACTAGGAGGCGGGGTAGTGATTGCGCGGGCGCCGCTCGAGAGGGAGAGAGTCAATCGCCTCTTCATCATCCAATTTTCCGCATATATTCTGGAAACATTCCAACCCCTCAAGTAGGTGGATTCCCTCCTCCTCTTTTCATCTCTCCCCCATCATCCGCGCGGAGGAGGACAAACTGGTGTTTATCGCATTACGGGAACCCCCTCTTCACCCTCTGCACAACAACCTTCCACACACACATCTCCACCTTCCCCCACGCCCCCAACCCCATGGGAGCGCAAAGCAGGGAGTGGGAGGGTTGTGGTGGCGGAGGGGGGGGGGGGGGGGGGGGGTGGGGGCCGCAGATCCGA
>WURS02454096.1:0-14000 GCA_011762765.2 Rhinocypha anisoptera
ATATGATGATTCTGTAACCTCAAGGTAGTGTACCTGATGATGGCCAGGCAGCCGAAACACGTTGTTTTATTAAAGTTTTTTTGTGGAACCGTGCTACATCCTTATGTATTGAACCACTTAATAATTGAAAGTACTTGAAAATTTAAAGGACTTATGATTTCCGTCTGATTACCGACGGAAATTAATCGGTATTGATTGAAACGGTGTTAAGTCAGCGAATTACCATTAATAATGAATATCCACTGACGTCTTGCTCAAGAGCCGCGCTGAGAATGGTGAAAAAAATTCTAAGTCATTTAGAACAAAGCACACTGGTGCAGTTTAAACAGCTGGAGGAAACTTGTTTTCGTTGGAACTAGCCTCGATGCCAAAACACTCGTATTATCCACAGTTATTTTCCACTTTTTCAACACTCGTATTTTTAAGGACAGAGTACAGAGTGCTCCTTGCCCTTACACTAAAGATACGAGAGCTCTATTTACCCTTACACAACTCGGATACTCATCAAAAGGCAGGAGAGAAGATGAAGAAAACACGGCATGGCTGGAAAGAGCTTTAAAGAGAAATCGACCAATTCCACGTTCCGTATTCTGTGGTAATGGTAGAACGCATTACCTCCGTCATTAGTCCATGGCTTTTGGATATGTATTTTACGTTCTCTAAATGTTTCGTAATGGTTCTGGAAAATTATGAAAGAATTTTCGAAATGCCAAGGTGGTGGTGAGTTTTAATGTACCCGTTTCCATTTAGAACATAGTTTGCCTAGTGTGCAATAATGTTTCCTAATTACCAATCTCTCGGCGGATACCGATCTTAAGGGTTAGGTGGAAGAAGGAACTATTAAGTCTCAATCTCACCCTAATAAAGTCGTATTATTACTATCATCTGCCGATTCGGGATAGGATCTGTGAATAGGACAAAAAACCGTAGACCCTTGAGTGGAGTGGTAGAATTGTGACATCAATATTCTGTCAATCGGTCCTTCATTCTTTAAAATTTCCAACCATCAACTATCCAACAATCACTTGTCACCGGAAAACCTAGGTTTCTAGCCATACCCACTGAAAACCGCTCCACCTTGTGCCTATTCATGGGATGCAGCAACCAACTGCAGGCATACATCATACGGCCGCTCACCCCACTCCGACTCTCTTCTCCCACGTTGGTCTTGTATTGGTGTATTTGTTGAAAAAGTGTAACGAAATTAGCCCACCATAGTAACCAGTACACTAAGGTCTTTCTTGCCTATTATACCCGCTTTAAAGGTGTCCCTCGCAGATCTTCGACACCAGATACATCCGCTACTGATGGTGACGCCAAGGACCTCAATCACTTTTTTCACCTCATCCTCTGGATCTCGTTGAGGAGCGACCCTGTACTTGGAAATTTTCCTAGTATTGGCTCTATCCAGGACAGCTTGCTCACCTACCACCTGGTCGTCAATCAAAAGTATCTTTTCTCCGTGGACATCAACTAGGCCAGGCTTCCGTACCCCTCTGCTGTATCAAAGATCTCCTCTCTGGTCACATAGAGGCCCCAGTTTCTCAGGTCTAGCACCAGATAACTGACCACCTCATCATGTCTCTTCACCCTGGTCCCATGAGTGAGGTGGCAGTTCTGGAGAACGTGGTTTAGGGTCTCGGTGGCGTTGCAGCCTGCCCTGCAATTCCGAATACCCAGCCCCTTTCGGGAGGTCCGTGATCTAAGTGGGATTGCGTTGATCCTTAGACGGATGGACTCAGCGAAGACGCTCCCGGAC
This sequence comes from Rhinocypha anisoptera, assembly GCA_011762765.2. Classification (NCBI taxonomy): domain Eukaryota; kingdom Metazoa; phylum Arthropoda; class Insecta; order Odonata; family Chlorocyphidae; genus Rhinocypha; species Rhinocypha anisoptera. The sequence goes on from WURS02454096.1 coordinate 1,760, forward strand.
AAAAGCTGCATGCCATCCCCTACCCACGAGTTTTGTTGCAGGACCTCACTTGCCTCCTCCAATGCTGCGCCATCAACAGAACAATACAGTGCCTCTGCCCACTTCTTCCAAATAGATTTTGCTGTCTCGAACGCGGATGACCCGTCTGTGAACCTTAGAGTGTCCCTAGCGAGTTCCTGTGCTAGGAGACTTTCCGTATCTTGCCAGGACACATAGGAGTTCTCTTAGCGAGGGTCAATAATTTGTTCCTGCGAAGAAGCGGAATAGTCCACCTCAAGCAGAAACTCCCAAGCCACCATCTTTTATATCCGTTAAACGTCGCGGATTAAAATTCCGCCCAGGGCATGGGTTTTGTGGTTGTCCAATATGTTTTTTTATGATTTGAAGAGGTGCTAAATGATAATAGAAGTCGATACATACTATAAAAAATCTACTACTAACCACTTGTACTACCTTTCAACCCAGGGCAACGCCTAAGGGTCATCGTTAGCAAGATATGGCAATATAGAAGTTATCTTTGACAATTGTGGATAAAAATTAGGCTAAACTACCTCCTGTGACGTGAGATTTGTACATAGAGTAAGCGGATAAATCACCGTACGCCCCAAGGTTCCTAAGTGACTACGTGATATTCATAAAATTGCCAACAACTTATTACCCTGAGGAGTTTATCCTGCATTGAAACTGGACACCTAAGCACTTTGGCCAGTGATCAAACTTTCGTCTCATTACTGGGATTGACTGTTTTAATATATTTTAAGTCAAATCCGTCATCTCCAACATTGGATGAGTTTTTTTTTCTCTCTCAGAACTTGCACGCCGCCGCGAAATCTTCCCTTTTTCTGCAAACTTCAGACTCACACTTAATCATCATATATTGTTGAAGGGCAATCTAATGTTTGAGGTAGTTTTTTCACGAGCCTCCCGCTACATATTAACCTAACCCCTCTTCAAATTGAATGCCTCTTCTTCTTTGCCCGCTTCAACTTAACTTAATCCCTCTTCATCCCTCTCAAAATCATGTGTTATATTTAAAAAATTGATTGTATTTTTATTTAAATATATAGAAATTCCTATTAAAAACGAAAGATCGGGCACAATTTTTCATCCTATCTAATATACCTAAAAAAATATACATGAACAATTTATGTTTACCAGGGGGTTCATTGAAGTATTCACAGTTTTTACGTGGAATCCGATTTCAGAATCATCCCCAAATTTCTGATTTATTGAATGTTAGGAAATATTGAGTAGGTACTAATATTAACTTATTATTTTCGCTATTATATTATTTACTCTGATTTCTGCACTAATAAGCCATTTTATTAAACTTAGGACTGCTTGAAGGTACACCAAATTGTTTTCAATATTAAGCAATTGATCGGTGGTGAATCAAGGTAGCGTATCGAGTGAAATCAACTAAGACCTTGCAGAAATGCCCTATCGTGTATTTTTGACTGTAATGGAAAAGTGCACCCACTAGTCAATACGATCTCCATGTCAACTTCGCCTTAAATATTGCTTTAATAGCGAACTTCAGTATGAATCTTAGTAACAATGACACAAAGTTAACTTTCATGATATTATTCTGTATAATTACTTTAATGAACCTATATTTTTTTAATTTATCAACGTTAGTGAATCTTTTCTTTAATTGTCACTGATATTATCAACTGCGTAAGTGAAATGAATATTGAAGACCGTGGTTGAAATAAAATATTAAATATGGAGGAAATAAGTCGGTATTTTAGATGAAAATAAAGGATAAGATAAGGAATTTGTGTTGAATAAAAACAATAATTTTTTCAGAGAAGAGGGGTTTCCTCCTTTAATCTCAATTGTTTCCTTTTCTAAAAGTATTTATGTTATTTTATAAATTCTTTAGTTGTATTATGAATTGACTTAAAATGTCCTCTGCAGAATAATATATTTCCGGGTATTAAGACGGACACAGGTTTTACACGAAAACAAAAGTTGTAGTCTTTAATATAAATGATAGAAAATCCTAGACGGTTTTTCGTTATATACATGTTGGTTTATATTCCCTATGTCATTCTTCATTTCACCGTTTTTCCTACACGGAAAGTAAATGCATCCATTCCAACCAATTTCGAAATCACGTTGAATGAGAATGGATTAACCAATCTGTGTTATATCTATCATCATCTATACATCATATATGTTTATCACGTCTATCATATGTCCCGCTCGACTGTTTCTCGATTTCTAAATATTTTTTGTCGAAAGATTTCAACGTTGTTGTTGCCTTATGGAAATCCACGGGGGATTGCAATTTTCTTAGCCAATCGTCAGAACGAATCAGCAATATTTTTACCGTGGACCGTAGCATATTTTTTCTAATCGACACCTCGTGCGAATGGCTATCCTTCTGCGTAATGCGTTTTCATAGGATAAATGCAACAGTTCCAGCGATAACCCAAGTAATTCGTCTTGACTTTGAAGTATCTATCAGACTCGAGGACGTTAACATAATATCGAGGATGGGTGTAACGAAGCGGTTGCCGACAGCTTTTTTGGAGAGTCGTCACGTAGTTCTTGCACCCGGCCTCCAAGGGCGATGAATGGAATTGGAAGAGACTTTGCAACGTCGATAATAAGACATCGCCTTGAGGAAGAAAGCTTTGTTACCGTTAATGTGAGCCAGTTCTCGTGTTTCGGGGGCAAGGATGGAGGGTGGATGAACCTTTTTCTGAGGGGATGGGGGTGCCTAAGAGTGGGAGGAGTCGGGAGAGGGGGATAATCACAGTTTGCTCCGTCGAAAAACTCGACTACTGATTGAATGATGATGGCCCCGATGGCTAATATATCAAAGCGGGCTGGGAAGTAAAAAGTGAAGCTTGGGTCTCTTTATGATCCCGCCACTTTTCTGAATTGCAAATTATATCAGTGACAGATAAAATTGAACGGGAAGCATCATATGGTGCCGAAACTTCTGCAAAATACGGACGCGAAGATATACATACGATCTGCCCATAAAAATCACGTTGTAATGCTTGGCCCCTCCATTTGGCAACCCAAGGGCTTTACGTGATTAACGTTCGCTAACCGTAGCTAATTTATGCAGCGTAAAGGCGAATAAATTCCTTATCTTCATACCGCCATACTATGAATTTTTTAAAACTTTTACCTGTGATTTAAACCAAACATATCCACGGTTCTATACCTATTTAATTGAAAATTTTCAACTTTCACAGAATTTGACTTAATAGCATCTGGAATGGACGCCAAAATGGTTCAAATCTCGGCTCAGGACAGTTTTTTTTCTCTTGGGAATAGGTGGGTTTCCATCTTTCTCACCCCATTGTGTGCTCGTCCTTTCCACTAGCCCTTAACTTATTTCCTATTATGTCGTATATTTTCGCCTTTTGGTTACTATATCTGTATTAATGGATACGTATTTATTTATAGTATATTTAGTCACATAAGATTATGCACGTGAGCTTCGATCCTGGAGCTAAACGCAGTCAGTGGAGGCAATCACGTGTTTCGACTCGTGAGTCTACGCTGCTCGCATAGTCCTGTCATGGCATTGGCTACCTTTCTACATTTGCATCCCACCAATGAAACGTCTTCTAAGTGACAAGTAATAAATTTCCAGTTCCCAGGTACTTAACAAACGTTTCTATTCGACAATGAGTTCTTGGCAACCACCGATGATTACTTTTAAATGAAACACGGAGTTCATGTGAACGCATACTTGTGCCAAGAAGCGGCGGCCTATTGCGGATGAAACCCAGAGAATGGAAAATGAAGTGAATTAGTTGACCAAAGTGAAACTTCCTCTGGCAGCATGAGATTGGTATAAAAAATCTACCCAACGAAGAAATAAATAAAAAGAAGGAAAAATATTCTGCATTAATTCACTACTCGCTACTTGAAATATTCTACATTTCAAATCGAACTGCTCATTTACGCTACTGATTTCCTCCTTGTGATTGCTATAAAGAAGGTATATGATGTAGAAGTCTCCAGTTCGACAGAAAAGTGTGGCTCAAAGCTGCATACCAATCTTAAAACTCAAACAAGGCCCGTTCGAATTTAATAGACAGAACTGAGAACTGTCATAGGTAAGGGACGTTATTCTACTTCGCTATTTCGTAAATACGATTCCTTATCCCTTACTGAGAAATCAGATTGCCTCAGTTTAGTGCCAAATGCTATTGTGAGTTTTCCTACGGACATTCAATATAACAACACCTACAGAAACGCTGAACTCTTTCGGAAATGTCATAAAATTTGTATTTCATTTGTACTAATACAAACGTAGGCTGTTATTACGCTCCGAATCAATGTTTAACAACTATTCACTCAATTTCATTTACAACAATGTCAGGCATAACGTTAATATTTATGCGTATTATCATAATAAATTGTATGACTGCAAACTTCACACACGTACGGAAGGAGTATTAGGAGTTTTTGTAACCGAAATTTCAATTTCAAATTATATATTTTTAAATTCAAAATAATTGTTCAAAAAATTGAAAAAAATCAATTTCAATTACATAGATTGGTCGAGGCGTCGCGTGATACGTGAGAACACACACATTTTTTTAAATCCTTCTTAAAAAAACTCAGTCCAACATGCTTCTCATGTTACCTCATAACTGCCCTGAAAAATGTAAAGTCTGCAAACTTATATCGAAAAAACAGCATTCTGGTCCAAATGAGCAACCACTTAAATTACCATAATATTAATTATTACAACGTATTTAATCAATTTCTGTACAAATAGGTGATACTTTATATTTACAATTATGGAATGGTCGTATTCCATAATGGCATTTTGGTATTACTATTGGTATACTATAGGAGTTCGGAAACTGTTGTCCCTGATAATCACCTACCACTCGCCTTTGTGGCGACTTTCAGGGTAATACCATAGACTAAATAATACTAGCATTCTTTTGTTTATAGTAACACGTAGAAGTAGAAGTGAAAATTTGTAGTAGTGGTTGATGGCGTACAGAAAAAATCTAACTTTAACAAATGTAAAGGCCACCACAACATGCGCATGCACGTGCATGACCTCGTTGGAAACGATATCTCATGCATGATGGAATCCGGAGTTGAAAATTTGCCTTACACACGGTGCATGATATCATACACGTGCCTGTGGTAGCAAAGATCGCATACCGCTGCCTGTCTGTAGCTGCCGTTTTTATAATGCAACTGCGCCAAAGTTTTGCACGTCACCGGAATACAAACCCTTAAATAAAATACTACCTTCCGCTTCTAGATTTCCGACTATTTGTCTCCCAGGGCTCGATTAAATGTTTGAACACAAAACTTTTTATATTAAATCTACTTTAATATCCTTCCTGATTGCCTGCTTACCACAATACTATGCGTTAACTATTGCAATGAAATTTTTTAGCTTCGAAGCGATATCTCCACATTTCACATAACAAACATGGCCGACGAGCGATGACCATGAAAACATCATGCATGAATGATGAGAAAAAATTAGAACATGTTCTATTTTTCCCGTGCATGATCCCGTCATTTTGGGAGGTAACGTTTCCGACGAGATAATGCAAGAGCATGCGCATGATATCATGCACCGTGTAAGGTGGCCTTAACAAATGTGATTATATTCACCGCAAGTTCCGGATGCTTATTTACGAAGCCCATATAAATAATATAGGTCAGGTAAATATAGGTCAGGTAAATAATGTCCTCAAAATTATTCATACTCAAATTTGACATAATTTCTAAACAATATCGTTTTTATAACCTCCCAGTCGTTAGAAGTATTGATTAATTACTTTATAAATCGTTATTTGCAATAGATTATCAATTATTTTCCTTTTAAAACACAAACAAAGCATAATACTTTTTGATTAAAAAAATTAACATAGGGAATGTCAAAATCTAAATGACCCTTGATCGATGGGGCGTTAAATTCCTTCCCTCCGAAGTCATGTACTGTATGCATCACTAGTGGAGATGTCTCCTTGCTTTGAAAAATCAAAGAAGATACATATAAAATAACGAATGGCAAGTGTAACTGGTGTCCAATTACCCATTAATGGAATCAAAATTAAATTATTGGTATCACTGAGGTATAACTAATTGGGCATAACTGAAAGTAATTTGAATAGTTTTTCGAGAATAAGATTCCAGAGGTACGAATAGCAAGACATCCCTTGATATAAGTATTTGAGAATCCTTAGTTCTTCTTGTTTATGCAGAACTCAAATGTCTCGGATATCAGAGTTAATGGAAGAAAACTTTTAGGTCACCACTATACCCTTTCTCGTTTTCTGTTCTCCCTGTGTTGTCAGCTATTTTTTATTGCAAAATATGCCGGCATTTTTAGGGAAATTCAAAGAGATCATTTATTAACTTTTGTAAACTTTCACAAGAATTTATAAATTGCCATCTCTGGAAAGACCAACAATTCTAAGGAGAGTAGAAGACGGAAAATGAATGAATGAAAGTGAAATATAATCTCTCTCATTACAATTTTTAATTTAAAGCGGGAATTTTCCAATTTATAACACAACCTATATAAAATTGAAAAATTTATGATCTTCTCAATAAAATTTATGAGAAAAAAGAGATGGCACTATTTTAATAGAAAACTAGTGGAAATGTTACATCTTTATGTCATATATATGCTCCAATTTCACCACATTACACCTGAAACTACGCAATTCGTTGGCAATGGATAATATAAATATAACGTCATATAATTCTTTTGATCACGAGTTATTTCGACATAAATCGCCAATGTCTAAGGATATGTGGGCGACGTCGCGACATTTAAAATTAACTAAGGCACAAAATGTTTAAAAGAGTAAAAAAATGCAGATGCACATGCAATGCTTCAATAATCTGTAACACATCATTTACAGCATAAGTGAGAATGCGAACATTAACATTTGCTGAAAATGTTAATTAATCCACTAAGTAGCAATAAAATATATAATTACCGCCCATACTCACGGGTTTAATTATGAATAAAATTATTGAAATTGGAGATTGAAACATAGTATGGGTTCATTGAAGTTAAATTTATAAACACCCCCAAACCTTATTCACTCTTTCCGTATAATGAACCCATTAAATCATGATAACTGGAGTCATACAAGTGGCAAATTCAATATATTCGTATTTAATTCAGCTCTGTTTGGTTCTCGTGCTTAAATTCAATTGAAATATATTATTAAAATTACACCTTTACACTAAAGCATATTTTCCCACAAGAACATACATTAATTCATCCAGCTGTTGTTAAGAAGCATTATCCTTGAAATATGTATGGTAAAGTTTGAATGTATAAATGAGTTTCAGTTACCTGAATCTCTTTTCGCACGTGTAACGGCCAATGGGAACAACGTTAATATGCCTCTCATATGTAATTCCATTACATTAATTCAGTCGTTTTAATGAACCCCAGGTTTCTGTCGGGTGACTCTGCATATTCATCTAACGAAGGCTTGCAATTAAAGGTTAAAGTTGAGAAAGATTCATATGATCATGACTTGCTAGCAGAAGCTAATTTCCCTGAAGCATTTTTTTGATCATTCGTCAAATCTTTCTAATCCAATGAGTACAAAACATCCTTGTAGGCTAATGTTTACTGCGAACATACACCAAAAGCGAATACTGTGTGTACATATGTTATTTGTAGTGCAGTATACACATTATACGCATAGAGTGCATTCAAATTTAGTATCAACGCCGCAAAGATCATCCTTAATACATACAAATAAATTTGTATATCCAAATTTTATTTGATAATACCTATTAGAAAAATTCATTCGGTGTCTCTACTTCCTGGTTTCCAGTGGTTATTCTAATTCCTACGTCAATATATGCTCACGATCACCGAAAAGTGCATTCCTGGAAATCTACAAACAAGTAAATAGCATTCCAACAAAGGCAATCTCGTGTTTGTGTAAAGCATTAAAAATTCACAATGGTTTCGTTTATCGGTTCATTCAAGCACAATCACATTTCCACATTCAAAGCTTTAACAAATAAGTTCGAAAAGGCGAGAAATTTTACTTCTTTTAAACTCTGCTAAGTTTAATACATTGAAGAGACTAGTAATATAATAACTAATTATTTAACACACTATCCAATAAAAAGGAGTGTAATTTGGCCTTTAAATCGGTAGACGAATTTTCATAAATTCCTTCGCCAAGCCATTAGAGCGACTTTGTAGACGTTGTAGAGTAGCGAAAGTCTCAGTTGGCCAACGTTTAAATTCGCCTTACTGTTCGCCAGTTTCGCCGCGAATAACTTTTTTGTCGCCAGTGGGCCGCAGCGAAGCATTTCTGGCGAAATTCCTAGCGAATGGAAATGAGAATACGGGATAGCATAATGTTCGCCTATATTTTTGCCAAATCGTTCAAGCAAATAATCAGGAAGAACGAAAATATGGCCTCTGGTATTTACCTTGTGGTATTAGCTCGCATGATACCATAATTGGCTTGGTATGTCTTCAAATTTATTTATTAAGTATTTACTAGTAATATTTGACAGATATAAAAAGAATCTTTCATCACACTTTCGATACTGCGACTCCGAATTTAATAAATCCATGATTCAGAAGTAGATTGGTGATAAATTAGAAAAATGAAAGGAATGGAGTCTAAAATAAGGATTTATTTTTCTATTACAAAAGTCCTTTTCGAGCTACTGACCGTTCCTATTATACTTCAAAATTATTCTTATTTTTTAGTAACTATAAAAACGTAAGCAGCACATATTTTCCATGCATTCATATCATGGGGCGAATCAGTTGATCTTAAATGTGTATCAAGAATTTTTACTATACTCTCTCACTGCTATTATTATGGGAAAATTCTGAGAAAAAATACCAGAACATTGACTTTAATGTTAGGAGTCTTTCGGAAGCAAATCTTTTAAAATCTCCTAATCACCAGCGGCCATGACTGCAAAGAGTAAATTACAGTTTTTGCTGATAATTTATATGAACAACTGACTGAAAGAACTTCAATGTTTTGTTAATCGTTGCGCCATAGCACCATGTCTTCTACTTTTTGGATTAGGTTTTCTAGAAACCGGAATATCGAGCCTGTTACAAATGCATGAAATATTACAGTAACCTCGCAAATTTCATCATAATTTAGCGGGCTTTATGATACTCTATGAAATACCTGCTTCGAAGGAATTTTGAAAAACAAAGTGAAAAACTATTCATAAGACTCTTATGAAATATTTATGTTGGAGGTTCGTGCTGTTACGCTATCAACTCTCTTACGTGGGATGGTAGTACATAGTACTGTTTATAGGGTATATCGACGGCTATGGTTATTTCGTTTCTCACATAACAGAAAAATATGGCTTCTGACGAAAATAACTATGCCCTATGCAAGACTCGAACCTGCTACCTTTGGGTAAGTCCGAGAGTTCACACTCTGAAGAGCATTTATGAAGCATAAAAAATTTGGAGTACAAAGTTATAATCCTCAAATTTGAACTAATTTATTTGTCTTTCCGCGAAAAAAACGAGAAATAATCATTTATGGTAATTATCTTGAGCTATCTTAGTTTTATCGTTTTTTTAAGTGTTAATTCACCATTTGAACATGTTCAACTGCTAACGAATATTTTAAGGCAGAATAACCGATTTTCATTTATATTTTACTTGATTATTTATTGATCAAATTAGTGATAATTATTTTAGTGAAGGGTTAAAAAAAAACGAGTAGCGAATCAAGTTGAAATCTAATGCTACCCTATCACGTGACGGGTGAAAACGTTTCCGTTCATGTTACATAAAGGTTCACCAATCGCTCAATCTCATTCTACATCACATCAAATTTCTACAATGGCTGTATATAGAATATCAAATTATGTTCTTCTTTCATATCGAATTCCATCACCTCATATCGACTGTTTCGACTTCCCTGCCAACAAACTCATCACACATTACATTTAGTGATATCTATCGCGCACGGGGCAAGGTGTTTGAAGACGTCTATCTCGGTGTAGGATAAGTCTGAGGATACTATCAGCTTTGGTGATACCCTGGTTCAACGCACACATTCAAGGGATGTCAACTGCGCACGTGTTAAAAAATTTGTTTCCTCCGAAACCCTTAGTTAACCTCAGTTCTGATGGCGATCTCTGTAATAATCTCGTTTTATAAAATAAAGACGTTGATGGTAAATTAATGGCGTGTCACAACATCCGCTGCTATTTGTGCGCGAATTTTGGATTGAAGAAGAAGCTACATTTTGCTCTATATACGCTCTTACCCACACTGAAAAATTTTAACAAGGGACTCTAGGGAATATATAACAATATCCTAAAAGAAGCTTTATTCCAATCGCACCGGATTATGCATAAGTCAATCAATATACGGAATTCTTCGAAAAAAATATAAACTTATAAAAATGATTACTCAATTCAATTAGTGTGTTTATTAAACTGTAACAGGAAATGATTTGTCTAATGTTTTCAAGGAAGATGAGAAACCTTGACATGTATCTAAATATCGGCGATGTATTTAAAAAAGACATTTACTAAATCACTGAACGCTTGGGTCATTAATAAGAAGAAGGAATAATTCAAAGAACTACGAAGAATGCATGCTTGTAAGCTATATGTAAAATTAAAACCAAATTTGTCCACGTTTTTCTTTGGGGGTAAATGAACCAACTGTTTCCACATGAATTTTTCTTAAACACGACCATGGTTTCGTAGCAAGGCCACATCTAAGTCTATGTGATACCCTGTAAATCACCCAAAGGGCCTGTGGCAGGGGGTAAACAATCACCAAACATGTATTCCCGCATGAAAATATTAGAAGTCATTCAAAATTAAAGAAACTACTTTCGTGCAATAAATTCAATGATAGAATATTATAAATAAGGAGTAGGCTTTGCGGGTTGTACGAGGTGGAGTGACGATACGCGGTGGAGTGAGCTCCGAAAAGAAATCTAAGAGCCAGCCTTCTTTGGTAAGAGTGACCATGAGTTCAAAATTAAATTGAAACCCCAAAGAACTAATCTGAAGAAATTTTCATTTCTAAATAGGACAATAGTTGATGGGAACCAACTACCTGAAGAATTGTTTACGCCCTTCCCAAAAAATATGAAGGAATTCAAACGCAAGTATTATGGAAATAATAAACTACAATTTTGCCAAACTTTTCATTAATGTCTAACATTTTTCAATATCTCCACCGAGGATTTTTTTATTTTAAATATTTGTTTACAATTTTAGTCACTGAGCTTTTCACTTTGCCCACTGAGCTAACTGTAATAATGTGTTTGTATGATTTTATGTGTGAAAATGTGTTTAATATATTATTTAATTATTTAACTAATGACGTTTGATAATGTAACTGCTACACGAATGTGTAATTCAACATTTTAATTTTAAATATTTACCCACCTTCGGGTTGCATACTGTGGTTTTTTGGTTTACATTTTTAGTCACTGAGCTTTTCACTTTGGTCACTGAGCTAACTGTAATAATTTGTTTGTATGATTTGATATGTGAAGACGTGTTTAATATGTTATTTAACTATTGACGCTCGATAATGTAACTGCTACATGAATGTGTAACCCAACATGCCACCGGACCTTGCGCACACTTGCATTTGTTTTTGAAAAAAAATAAAAATAAATAAATGTGATGCAAGATGTCAAATTTCATGTAATTAACGTCCATGCAATATATTAGGAAATATATCCATATCTTAATTGTCATCTTCGCGAGTGTGAACATTTAACCCCAGTATGAAGGACTACCACAAAGTTTAGCCTGAGAGTGAAGCACAAATTTAGCTTCTTCTATTTTAAACAACTTGCCAAGTAATATATTTACAATGGAAAGAAATTCCAAGTTTTAACCATGGTCACGTGTGATAATTTTTGATTCTCGCGTAGTAGTTCTAGAACAGTTTATCTTTTCCCCGAGTTTTGTCCAATTCTGGCGTTAATGCCCGACGGACGGCCAGGAAGTGCATTTGCACATCCGCTCCTCGGTCTCAAGCCGTTCCACCCCGCCTCTCTCTTCCACTTCGCCAGTCACAGATGGGCAACCACCCGTCGGTACATTAATTTTCAGGTGGCGTTGGGCGGGCGGTTGCAACTGCGCTGTCGGGCGAATTCCCTGACGTTCGATCGCATCGCCGGAAGGGACGATAAAGGCCCTACTCCATTCGTCTCCTAAGGTCCCTCCTCTTCTCTGCGCGGCGGACACAGCAATCAGGGGGAGGGTGGTACTGCAT
>WURS02454117.1:0-14000 GCA_011762765.2 Rhinocypha anisoptera
CGGGATGAATGTTGGAATGAGGCAAGGGTGAGGGAGAGGAGAGGGGATGGGGGAGGGAGAGGGAGGGGGGGGGGGAAAGGGGAGGATGAAGCGCGGCGAGTGGGAGAGGTTGGGGGGCGAATTAGGATCGATGCTCAAAACTGGTGGAATCAATGCTTCAGGTGGATATAATGCTCTTGCCTTTCGTCGCGTGCGATTATATTGCTGAGTCGAATTGACGGAATTATATTGCTTGCGTTCTTTACGAGAGAGGATTAGATAGGGAAAGAGCGCGGCAGTCTGAAGGGCAAGAGTGAAATAAAAGGAGCATGTAGGTTTCAGATATCACTGCCTTGCCCTTTAGACTAAAATTCTGGCTTGATTTGAGGACGATTTTTTCACGTTAAAAACATAAAAATGATTTTTTTCCTCCTGTCTTGAAAATTATACTTATCGAGGTTAGGAATACCATTAAAGTTTGCAAACAGAATTACCCGATATGATACTATAGCTATACCAAGGCTAACTTGACATTTCACACGGTGGCATTTGTAGGAAATTTACAAAATTATTATGCAAGTTGTAATTTTAATAATAAACAAGTTACATTCTAGCTCATCTAAAATTAATTCGTGGAAAAATATCGTATATATGAAATATATCTTCCCGGGCTTATTATCAAAAGCATTAAGCGGATTTACCAGATCCTAACGGTTTAATATCCAGTATTGTTGAAAAAAAAACTTCATTACGATATATTTACTGATAACCAGCGCATAAATATGTTATTTGCACTTTACTTTTCCTTATATAATTGTTATGATTCATTCCTGGTTGGAAAACCATTGAGACTTTTATTCTTGTTTAGCCAAGCCTTTCTAAGCTGTTATTGCTACTTTGCATATAAACAAAGTCTTTCTAAATAATTGGGCCAATAATTTTATACTCATGATAATTTTAATATCATTACTGATTGATATATTGAGCAGATAAAATCCTTATTTATGCGTCATCCACATTTATTTTTTGTCGCTGATGGAGACCCAGAACTTGTGCCTGAGTGCTTCATTTGCGTAATAACTCTTAGATTTTTCAAGTGTATTACTTCTTTTTCTACTTTCCCGTTAAGGTTCATATTGATTTCCTTAAGCTTAGTAAATCACTGTAATGGACTCCTAATAAATATATGGCATCATTAGGGTTTATGAGAACTCCTTGTATTGACTAAATATTCGATGGCATCGGAGTGGTTTTTATCTTTTTCTGTTGTGTCAATCCAGAAGTGAATGACCAAGTATGGGTTGGTAGCTTGAATTAACATACCAGACAAAGAGATAAATATATGGAGTTGAATTTGATACATGTCTGCGTAGAATGGCGGTGAATGCTTTCATAGAGAGGAATCGTTGGGTTTCAAAGGTCAGAGGTTAAAGAACAGAAGGGAGCTTGGTTCGGGGAAGGAAGCACCTTTGAGCGGAATGCTGGGAGTTGAAAACTGATTTGAAAATATGGGCTTCATTTGGATTTCGTCGAACTCATATGATAATTGAAAATCACACTGATGTTTACTTTGAAATTAAGGAGCATTATACTAATTTTATGTAATGAATTTAAAATGTAAGGTTTTAGGTGTGTTATACGTTTTTTGTATTACTTTTTACACAGAGGTTTGAGTCAAGTTATATATGAATAGCTGACAAACGTGATATACAACATGTTCTTTCGTCTGTACCGCTAATTTCCATTAATAGATATTTCACTCTTTTTTTCGTAATATGATTCTTTTTTTAGTGGGCTCACTTTCCCCATTGTAAACTTGTAGAATATCACATTATATCACTAATTTTATACTACAATAAATCATTAATTTATACATAATCTCGATGTTTTCGACACTATGAATTATGGTAATATTTTAAGTTCACCTTGTGTGTTAGCCTATAACTCTTATTTTACTTCCTTGTAGATATTTAATTTAAAGCCCTGTCCTAACTTAAATGAATTTAAATGATTTTCATTTATAAAATATGGGTTAGAAATATTACTAGATTAACCAAAGTATATTTCCTGCTACTGAATAGTGAATTTTAATTAATTAAAGCATCCAGTGGAAATAGTATATTTTCAAAGAAATTCGCCTCGATAATATTCCATTTTTCTGGTGATGGGCTCTTATTTCTGAATAAATGGCTCCTTCGTAGAAATTTTGGCTCACTTGTCAAAATTTTAACTGAATAATCGTGCGTTTTTAATCAAATCCCCTACCGCATTGATCGTGGAATGTTCAAAAGTCGGTTGCAATTGTTAACGAAAGGACGAGCGAATAGTGAGCTGTGAATGAGAGATCATTGGATTATGCATTTGCCTGAATTTAAAATTCCTTGCATGGTTAGTTGACGGTTGGGGGAACGAAAAAATCACGAATTATAATGCAAGGGATTAAAAAAAATGTCCATGACGAGATGCAATTGAATTTTGGTGCTCCCATCGTGATTCTGACCTCTCCCTCCCCAATGTTCTAAACTCTCTCCCTCTCTCTCTCTCTATCAAAAATAATAGGAGATAAGTGAAGAGACTGGAACACACAAAAGAAAGTACACAAAATGTTGTAAGGATGTTGGAAAACCCACCGATTCTTACGAGAAAAAAGTTTTGTCCTCCGCCGGGACTCGAGCCCGGGTCTCCCAATTTCCGGTCGGGCGTGCACTCCCTTTGACACATGACCCCATGATTGCAATGAGTGGTCACTACGAGGTGGTTCCTGAATCAAACTACCGCTTCCTATTCTTTCCACCTTAAATGGTTCGCTCTCTCCTGCAGTTTATCCATTGGCTACCGTATTTCCAAAACCATTTTCCCCTTCTAATCCTCCAAATTACGACTCATCTCTCACGCCAACTTCCTCGGATATCTTACGTAGACCGCTGAGACTCTTGTCAATTCGATACCAATCAGCCCCGAGTCCATTTTTCACGTGCTGTGAGATCCTCGCGCAGTTTCGCATGTTCTCTCGCAGTCTAAATTCGTTTCGCTGCTCACCCGTGGCGGTGGTTTCTGGATTGAATGAATCACATTTTTCGCTTCAGCCGCTTGATATCTGCAACGTTTATTCCGATAACGTTCCTGAAATTGCATCTCCTGTGCGACAAGAGTTTATGAAGACATCGTGGCGTTAGGTATGATATTGGCGGGGCAATTGGGATATCGAATGGAAACGATCGTTATATGATAACCTACTCGTATTTTCAAGACGCTCTCCTACTCTACTTATGAAGCACAGGACGTTTCGCATAGGATGCACAGGCACCAAATTTTATTTGCTTATCATCTTTAAAACGAATGTGAGAATTTTAGAGATTTCTTCCGTAAGCATAACCGACTTGAGAGAGCCAGATTATGCTCATCTTTAAGTAAAAATTCTTTAAGCCTACTTTGGTGTTTGGTGGAGCTTTTGTTAGAAAAATTAAGCCTCATCTTTTATTTTGGTGGACCATTGGTATCCCTCGCAGCAGTAAGAGCTGATTATGAAAGGCGGAGAACTTGATGAATGAAGTAACTTCGAACGGTTTATTCTCTTCAAGAAGTTTTTTTATAGCATATCCCTGCCGTGGTTTATATTTTATCCACTCATTTATTGATTAACCTGTATTTAGTTAAATTGTCATTCATATGTTTAAGAAGCCACGTTCATAGTGACATGGTTATACGAAGATATAAGAGAGCATTATTAAGACAATAAGACTTTATCAGTTCAGTACCAACCATATTTTTGGTAGTATTTTCTATGCCTACTTTACTATACTATTAACTCCTGCTATCCGTAGAGTAGCCGAGTCTTGCGTCCAAATATCGTCCTACTATCCAATACCTTTCACGTCGCCGAGGAGTACTCATCAACTGGGAATTCTTATAGATAGCTTCCTGACACAAAGGCTGAACGCATGTTCCTGCCTCATGAGTGAGGATATGAAAGGTTTATTAAAACCCTTTGTGCCCTCTTGTTTATTTTCCTATCCCCCAAATACTACCTGCTATGGACCTCCGTCAATTTCACTCGGAATTCAGTCTTATGATGCTTTTTCATTATTATAAATGATCCACCAACAAATTTTATGATTGTTGATAAAGAAAATATATTTATATCATGGTTTTCATTGAAGTTTATTCTTTAGTGAAAACTTTAAGGAAAATCTGTTAACAAATTAATTTGATGGGTAGCGCCGTATGGCACCGAAACTTGGCGCTTGAGGAAATATCTGAAAAAATTTGAGGCTTTTGAGAATTGGTGTATAAATTTAAAAAAAAATGAACTGAAAGGAAAACAATTGAAGGTGTGCTATAAGCCGAAATGAGATAAAAGATAGCAATGGAAGATATTCGAAGAAGGTGGAAAAATTGGAGAGGAAGTGGCTCCCTGATGAATGTTGTGGGAGATGGTAGAATGCGAGCAGGACTGCAAGAATAAATTTCCTAGAATCTTGGAGACTGTTAAAGTTGTAGAATGAATTTTGAAACCAAACTTAGCTTGTGAAGCTCTTAAGAAGTGCGTCCTTTATTGACATAATTACATGGCCCTCTCAATATTCAATCTCAATTTTCATTTAATTTATTTTTTTCAACTTTTGGTCGTTAATGCCCCGAGTAGTAGCCAAGAGTAAAATGTTTATGGTGTTTTGGAACTTAAAAATGATTAGTGATAGTATCTATCACTCAAAATATGGTTTGATCTTCGCATTCTTTTCCACTTTGTTCCCCGTAAATCTCTTCGCAGATACCTCAGTCAGGTTACGTTAATTCTTGAAAACAGCTGGGGTGAGCGGTAATTATTTTTAATATTATATTCTGGCTCTTAATCCCTAATTTTCCCACAAAAAAAAATAGATTATTTTTATGGATGTAAAATTAAATTATTTCACAAGGTTTGCGATCAAATTTCGAAATATTGCATTTATTTGAAATAATTAACCTCCATCTCGATGTATATTATGCTGAAAAAGGATGATCGAGTGATTCATGTCATGCTTCGCGAGCAGAATATATTTGCGAAATAAAAACCTTTCTTACTTGTTGGTTCTGGTAGAGATTATAACGCTAAAAGCATTAAATCCTCACATTTACTCGTTTATTTTGTGCTCAGCTGCTGGCCCCAGTATTTTTAGAACGATTTCATTTATTGATCCATGTTTACCCAGTGGACCCATGCTCGTTGCCTCCATTGACAACGGAGAGCCATCAAGAGGATCTCGTTTGAATATGAAAGCATGGGAGCCATGGCCATGAACACTCAGCTTCTGGAAAATGTTCAACTCCACGTCTCTCATATCATGCGAGAAGTAGGGCAGCCATTGTGCTTAATTCGCTGGGTGATTGAATGGATATAAAAAGACTTAGGTTTATGTAGCACGTCGGAATCGGTGGTCATTCTCTCTCTCTCTCAAACCATGGTATGACTTCAGCATGAAGGAAAAAATTAAGCCTCTTAGAATTATTACTGATAAATAGGTATGATTTTGCTTCTCAAGTTAAGATTTATGTTTCTCGTGGACACATCGATACTTTAATTTTGTAAGAGAGATAAAGGTTTGTAAAGAGAAATTCATCTCGGTTTACGATCAATAACCCGCAGTCCAATTCAAATCGAATTCCATCAAGAGGTGCGTTTTTATCGGGTGAAAGTCACACAAGGGAAAAGAAACTTCTTTTCTCCTGTATTCGGCTGTGATTCCGTTTTTAAAGTATGGCTCTGTAAATGTTTATGCTAAGCTTGGAGACAATTTTTTTCACAGGGCCTAAATAAAAAAATGAGGAATTGTATCTTTCTTAATGCTACGAAACTGTTATCCACCATGAGTCCGATCACTTTTAAGGAACAGCGATAGAAATCCAGGCACGTATTCAACCAGACACGTGTCAAAATACGATCGTAGAAGTTTCTTAAGGTGCGAAATGACCATAGCCGTTGAAGTAAACTATAAACAAAATACTACTACTACTAGTTTCCGTGAAATGCAGTAGAAAATCTTCATTTTAACTATAAATTTCATTTTCCTATGCACCCACAGATTGAATGTTTCTTGGAAACTTCTTAGTTTTTCAAATTTTATTTTCTCAGGGTTAAAAAAGATGAATCCTTAGAGTTGAACTATAAGAGAGTATAATGCAGTTTTATACAGATGAATATTACATAATTTACCTAAAATTGCAATAAAATGTATTAATAATAGGGCAATGTAATGCTTGATGTAACGACACATTAGTATTTTTCTACTTATTAAGTTAACGTTGATACAAGGGTCGAGCACGAGTGTAATATTTTAGCTAGAAAGCTGTTTTAAAATTCAAAGGTAATGTATTTAATTTTTTGCGATTTATACAACTTCTCGGCTGGTTATTTTTATTTAACAGGTTATTAAAAACAAAGAGCTGATAAAATATTTTTCAAAATAAATCATTATAAAATTTTCCAATTTTATTAAGATAATTTGGTAACTACTCGCAAGTAATTCGATCCCTGATTACTCGGGGGAATAATAGGATTTTTCCTTGTGTCGTTTATAGTTCGACCTTAAATTTCCAATAAACTCAGGAGAGATATTTTTCATTTTGACATATGATAGATCAAAATCGGTAGATAAATGTCGAATTGTATTGGTTTTCACAGATGTTGCATTCTATTATCATAAAATTGTTAGCAATCGCAGTAGGTGTCACTTGGTGGAACTCCTTCATGATCACTCAGGAAAGAAGAAACTTGGCTGTTCCCCAAAATATACTTTATAACTACCGATTTAGATTCCGTGAATCATCTTATGACCAGAAGGTGATACGCTGTATCAAAACCGGTTGCAATAAAGTATACTTTTTGGAACATCCAAGTTTTTTTCCTGTGTCATACTGCAATTTTCCCCGAAAAGTCTTATTTTTAGCTCCAAATCAAGATTTTTAAAGCCTAAAAATTATTGCACTGCATAGTTTGACCCTCAAATTTTGCAAAAAAATGTGGCTGTAAAATCTGAAACTAACATGAAATAGAACAAGGAAATGGGTATTTAAAACCTGATGGGATAGAATCGCTTACTTAAAACTAAAGATAATATTAAAATGTTCAAACAATCATTCATTCGATTGTGTAAGTAATTTTAAGACTAGATTTTAAGTATTTTAAAAATATACATATACATTACATTGGGACTTAAAAACCTACCAAACTTAAGAAATTCGGGTAAACAGTTAGCATGACAGAAATCACAATGGCTCCGCAGGATCACATCCAAAATAATATAAGGAGGTATTGTGTAACAGAATATAACTGAATATAGCGAATTAGATAGCATTTGATTCCCTTGCACGTTTTGTTTCTTTAGGACAACTTACCAGGTTCAGCTCTTTATTTTTTAATGTGGATAGCAGTAATGAGTCCTATTTGAAATGAAACTTTTATTAATTTTTTCTTTTGAAATAGAACGTTGGAAGAGATTAAAATTAATATTATGAACATAAAAAACATCTCTCAGATACCCTGCTCATACCTTGTTATATATTAAAAGAAATATTCTATTGTGATCTTCCCACTACGGAAAAATTGGCGAACACGGACGAATGATTCCACGTGCACATGTTGGATCTCCCTCAGGGCTAATTACCCTTCCTTATTATTTTCAATCCTCTACTTCGTTTAATTAATATTTTACTACAATCTGCCACACCTTAAGTATTCCATAAGCAGTAATTAAAAATAAATTGGAGTCATGTGATTGTGCAACAATTAAAAAATTACGCTTCGAGGACACGTCACGTTGTGAGAAGATGTCACATCAATACATTCCAGTGTTATAGATGGAGGAAGAAAATTTATGGAATATAAGATCTACCTAGATACAGGTACTAATTTTGATCACAGCATCAGGTTTATATACAGGGAAATTCATTAGAAAGAGAGATTACACTATTTGACAATTGAAACATGCCAAAATAAGAGGGTTTCATGCAAGGAAAACGTAAGTTGAAAAAGTCAGTAATAGGAAGTTGATGTGCTTAAGCAGGGTAGGAGCATGTTACCAAGGAGGGTTAGAGATTCATGTGTATTGAAGGACTTGTTGGAAAATCAGAGAAATCGTGAAGTGAGCTTCATAAAAATGGTAAAGAAAGACACTTAGAGAGACGATGCATCTGATATGCGGCAGTACTGATGTTGATTTAAATAGGCAGGGATAGACCCTAAACAGAACAGGCAGTAAGAACACATAAAATTCCACTGAAGTTTAAGAAAAATAAATAGTGATAATATTTTTTACAAAACAGACAAATTGACAATTTTTAGAATATTTAGAAAGAAAAATAGGGTTGAAAGATGCAAGAATAATCAACTGTGAAACAAAATAACAAGGCCCCGTTTACAAAAAAACTTTTATGCTGAACGAACAGGATGATGCAAGCACTTATTTGGTTGGTTAAGAATATTAAACAAGTAAGCAGGAATTTTGCATTCTTAGGACTGAGTAAATGTTGTCACAGTGTTAATTGCTTAAAGAAATAAATTCAGAGCAGCACTTACGGTAAAATTTAATGGAAGAATCTTAATTTTTAAGTCACAGAGAACAAAATCAACTGTCACTGGAAGGTGGTAGAAAAGCAAAAGATAAAATACGTCGAGCATTTAGGCATTGTTCCAAAAGCTCAAACGTAGTTATCACAAATGTGAATCTGGGCGTGGAAGCGGTAGAAGTTCAAGAATTGCCATTCAAAATGAAGATAAATAAAAAAAGAATACAATTTAAAAAAATAAAAGAGCGAAGGCATTCTTGAACCAAATTGCCTCAATAATGGAGGAGAAAAGAAAGACAGGAACACTTCAACTCCACATTTACATTTTATTTATCATAAAATGATTCTATACTGCGACGGAACCGTGGTAGTAATAAATAAAATTTAAATGTGAAGTAGATGTTTTTTTGTCCTCTCCTGTTCCTTCATGCTGAAGGAATCAAACCGAGTTAATACGTAAATTAGTTATAAATAATGAGGTATGAAAATCATCCTAAAGTTGAGTATTAGGTCGAAGAAAAGGAAGGAAAATTCTGTGTACTAGGAGAGGAATAATGACGGCAGCTGCATTTACATAGAGAGACATAATGTGGTATGGAAGTGGTCCGACGGATGTTTAAGGGACGAAGGGGCAACTACTTTGTTCGCAGCAGATGAGATTACAGACATTGAAGTAACATACGAAATTATCCGCGAATATTATGGGACTCCGTGAATCAGCTATTCTAAGAGCGGGCCTGGGAAAATAGGAGACTTCGGAACCTATTTGTGTAGGTGGTGGCTAAAGATCCCGGATAGGGGATACTACCTAATTTTTGCGTTGTTAGGAATTTCGCCCAAAATTAAATATATTACTAAATAAAACGTCGAAAATATTAGCTGTAAACTATTTGGATAACATTCAACCACGTTTACATATAGGCAACGGCTTGCAAGCCTCAAATGTAAAACAGCTGAACCATGACGATTTAGGGCTTAGATGGTGACATATGGGATATAAATATTAATTGGTTGACAGTTTTAGTCTTTATTTTAGACAAGAGTTAACTAAAGGATTGTAAAGAACGACGCCGATGGAGAAATTTTTGTAAACAATTGAAATTTCATACACAAATGGTACACCTAATGAGGTCTAGAACTAAATTCTAAAAATGATTATCATATGCCTCTTAAATAGGAAAAGAGACTAAAGGCCCTAACAATTTTGTACACTGGAAGATGTTTTAATGAGAGTTGCTGATCACTTAAAATACTTGGATGTTACCGTTACATCGGATTTAACATGGCAAATACACGGGTGCAATATTTGCGGCGGTTTCTTAGAGAGGCTGATATTTATCAAACTTATTATAAGAAACGATTAAATATAGAAGCAGACGTGCTCTTTGGTTAGACTCCAAGTCGAGTATGCGGTGAGTGTACGGGATTCTTCTCAAAAGACACTGATAAATGAATTGAACAAGGTCTTGAGAGAAGAACCGCCAGCCCCGCGAAAAAACAATTTACAAAGAGCTCAAAGCGTCACATTCTTGCTATAAAACTGGGATGGAAAGCTCATGACTCGCTACAAGATTAAGATTGCTAGATTTATATTAATTATGTGGCTTTATTTCTGAAATGTAATATTATGGACCGCACTCTGTAGGTTCGATTTTCGATTCATTTTTATCAGGTACAGATATTGAACAACAACTATGAAGAAAGGGAAATACAATCTTAAAAATACGTATTTACCGGAAATTTCCTTAAAAATAATGATTGGCGTCCTTATACTCCCTGCTACACACCCTTGCGGCGGCTTGTGAGGTATCATGTAAATGTAATAATTACTTATGTATGGTTAAGGTGCACAACTTGTTACTAGAGATTTTAATCAAGTACTAAGAAAAAGTAAAATGACTAGAAAAAGTTTGGCTATAATTATAATTTTTATTAAAAATAAAAATTATATTTATACGCCATATATTTGGAGAAGATAGAAGTACTACTTTTTAAAATATAAGCAAAATCATTTTTTCAATGAACTGTTAAAAGTCGTTTGTTTTTAGTGGACCTTGTTAGATTTCATGTGAACCGAGGAAATTTGACTCCACTTTAGAGGACGATTCTCTCACAGGACAATGGACTGGTCTCAAAGGTAATGTTACTGGGCTGATGATGCCACTCGGGCAACTTTTAATTATTCCAAACATGAAGTTAGTAAATACTGTCTCCAATTTCAGGTGATCTTTTGTCTCAAAGGGTGTATGGAGAAAGGTAATATTTATTTTAATCTACGCTTGTTTTTTATGCTTATTAGCCTAGGACTTGTGAAAAGCGAAAATAAAAATCAACTCCTCATTATTACACAAATGTTTTTGAAATTTTTAATTACTCCTATTTTTTTCTGTAAGCCATGATATTTTATTTTTATATCACCTATATTTAATTAAATTTGCGGTAAGGCTTTTACATGATTATTTAGGTTTGACACAGGGTTTTAAAGCATTGAATAAAAAAGATTTTCCTGGCTTAACTCGTGCCTACTGCAATGGTGCTTTTTAAATGTTAAAATGGAAAAATCTGCTATCTCACTAGAATTAAACCGTAAATACTGATGAGTGATGGTAAATCGGATGGATTTCACCCACGTATCCGTTGGAGTAATAGGTTTGAAGTAGATAATAGGAGACAATATTTTCAATATAGAAAAACGATGAAAGTGAGTAAGCAGATAATGGTGTGTGAGAACTCGAACATCGGGTTAGAGGGGTCGATCCTTACTTGGCGCCACCTTCGGCTTTCTAGGAAGATAGTACTTAGATAATTACTAAGGTCTAGCTGGAGATGTCTGCTGGAATATCACGCCCTCTTTATCATGATATTAAAGGAAACAAAATTGTTTTAATTTGATACCAGTTATGCATATTAGGAACATAAACGTCCTAACACGATTATGTGAGGCACTTACACCATTAAAAATCGAGCTTTTATTACTTTTGCTTTTATTTGGAGAAAAGGACAAGAATTTAGTTTCTTATTTCATTTATTACCCTTCCTTGAATTTGATTCGACCCTGGCCTACGCTATGTAGAAATCAAAAAACATTTCTTGTAGTGCATGTCCTTTTTCGTAAATTTTAGAAAGGTATTAATTTAAATATTCATCTATTCTTCTACAGTAGACCCGATTCATAATGTAAAGTAGTAATTGAATAATCGGTATATTGGTTCCCAAAATATATACAAAATCTAACATTATCCCTATCAGGCTGTGTGGTCACTGGAGGTCACTATTTAAAAGAAAGCGCATTTTAATTTGATGAGTCTTCAAAAAGAAAAAAATGGGATGAGGTTGCTAATTGACATTTTCAAATTTCAGGTAAGGGTTTCGCATTAGAATAAATCCATTATAACAAAAACCCTCAATGGGCGAAAGATCAGAAACTTTTCACTCTAGAAATATTATCAATATCATGCTCAATAATAAGATAAATCATGAAAATTTTCAAAAAAATAGATTGAGAGCTATGGAGAAAGAGGGAAATGAGATTAAATCCGCTGCTGAAAAAGGCGAATTCAGAAACTCATATTAAATTCACGTTGCACCGCATTCACCAACCCGTTAAAACACACGGGCCCTCAGAACGTCACCATCGCTTCCCTCCGCATGACGCGCTCGTCGGCGCGGGCCAGTAAAATCTAATTAAGACGGTCGCTTCGTGGAGTAGCAGTAGTATTTTTGTTTTGTAGGGTGCTTCGACGGCTATGGTCATTTCGCACCTCTTCCAGTCATAGGAAAAAAACCCATCTGGACAAACACAACAACCATTCCCCGGGCGGGATTCGAACCCGCGACCCTTGGGTTAGCCGGCGAGCTTGCTACCCACCAGGCTAACCTGGTCGGCCGCTTCGTGGAATATGTATTGTGTTGTTGCGACATTTGTAAAGTAAAATTTTAGGTTGAGCTCACCTGTCGCCGCCGCTACAATTGCCTAATTTTAGTTTACTTAATTAAGTTTCTAGTCTCATTTTTTTCCAAAAAAAAATGCTTTTAGATTTTGAGGCGCGATTTACAGCGTGAGAAGAGAAAAAGAATAAGTTAGTAAAGCGATGTATTATTTCCTTAATATTGTATATATATATATATATATATATACATATATACACATAATTTATTTCTAAGCTGCAAACTGACGCATTGACACGTTTTCCAGATATTTTTTTTACTCAAGCTATGGACTTGAAATTTTCCTGGATGGTACCCTAATTCATCCAGTTGGCAAGGAAAATATCGAAAACCCTCAGGAAGTAAGTCGGGCACGAGCTCAGAGACTTATTTTTTTCCTACTAAAGGAAGGAGAAAAAGTGAATTTTATTGTTTAGTGTTAAGGTCATTCACGCAATTAAATGAAAAAAATTAGTCAAAACCTGCGAACTTCTACAGAAATTTTGCTGAAGACCTATTCTTACATCTTTACGGTTTAAGAAGAGAAAAGAAACAAGCCAGTAAAACGATATGTTCTTTATCGCCTTAAAAATTATAGAATTTTTTACTTCTTATTTTATTTAGAAACTTATATTGCTAGAGAAATTTTAAGTTTCTCTTACCGTAGTTCAAGGGTCCTATAATTCCTCATTCTCTACACTTTTATTTGTATCTTGGTCCTAAAATAGAAAAAAAATCCGTTCAAACACGAAATTTTATGCTGTCATCATTAATGGTTGCTCGTGGTGGTTTACCTCACTAAGGCAGGGCCGGAATTAGCACTTCCATCGCATTTATATTCCATTATTACTGTATATTTGAACGCTACAACAATATTGGTTCTATTTCGGAAATTAAATTATTTACAATTTATAATCTATCTTACCATATTCCCTCTACCGTATTCGGGCATCCCTTTTCATTACTGGCATAATAGAGAAACAATAAGCTCCTTATTTATACCACTTTTAATAAATAAATAAATATATTTATTTAATTCTTTATCTTCTACAAAGCGGAAGTTACTTAGGACCCGTACGAATAATAAAAAGGTATTGGAATTTTCTTTATCCCCACTTATGTGTTGTGAATGTTTAAATATTTTTTATGACTCTCACAAACACAAATAAACAATGTCCCCCTCTATCTCTCCCACTCATTCTTTCATCTCAACCTCACCCTTTTCCCTTCCTCCCTTTCATATCGCGAAGGAGAAAGGAAAAGCGGTCGATTTCGTGACCTTTCATTTTTGCGGTTCCGATGACCTTTGGATTCCGGTGAACGTCCTGTTTTGTTTTTGTCAAAACACGTTCCCTGCACCTCCCCCCCCTCCCGCCCTACCCTCCTTCCACACACCAATGAGTACCTCTCCCTCCCGCTCGCTCGCTCTCTGGAAAGAGAAAGAGGGAGCGAGAGAGAGAGAGAGAGGGAGAGAAGGGAGAATTAGGAAAAAATATCCTGTTCAGCGGCCACTCTCTCCCGTCCCGTCAGAAGCCCTAACCCCTCCCCCC